>JAOQML010000006.1:17930096-17951081 GCA_027568935.1 Erythroxylum urbanii | reverse complement strand
GTACGCATCCATATGTTAACTCTAAACAACTCATGCTTACAGTTTGTGAGATCCACTGCTTAATCAAATCAAGGAGTATAACATATGTTAGTCTATTTGGATTAATAATGTCCTATCTTATTAATCCTATGACGAGATTATTTAGATACTAACATAATTTCACATGATAGGAATCTCATTATCATGAACTCATCATGTTATCTTCATGCTATGTTTTGTATCATAGACTTCGTTAATTCAATTTAAGATGAATATCAATTCATATATAAATGAATATCAAATTAATGAAAAATGCCTTTCGCTTTATTAATCAAAATTAAGTTTGTGCAAAAGTGTTAAAGGTGATTGCCTTTAGAGCACTACTCTAACAATCTCCTACTTGCACTAAAGTCAATCGCCTTTGTATCCCATATAATAGGTGAGTACACAAGAATCAAATTTTGTTTGAGGAAGTGGCTTAGTCAAAGGATCAGCGATGTTCTAATTTGTGGGCACTCTCTCTATCTTCACATCACCTCTATCAATTATCTCCCTGATTAGGAGATATCTCCTGAGTACATGTTTGGACCTTTGATGAGACCTTTGTTCCTTGCCTTGCGTAATAGCCCCATTGTTGTCATAGTACAACAATATTGGGTCTACTATGCTAGGAACCACTCCAAGTTCCATGACGAACTTCTTGATCTAAACAACTTCTTTTGTCGCTTTCGCAGCTGCAATACACTTTGACTCAGTCGTCGAATCTGCAGTCGTCTCTTATTTGGAACTCTTCCAACTGACTGCTCCACCATTCAGTGTGAAAATATAACCTGACTAGGATTTGGAATCATCCTGGTCATATTGAAAACTAGTATCTGTATGCTCGCTCACTACGAGATCTCCATTTCTATATATCAAAAATACATCATTGGTCCTTCTCAAGTACTTTAGGATATTCTTGACAGCCACCCAATGACTCTCACCAGGATTCGATTGATATCTTCTCATAACACTTAAAGCATATGATATATCGGTTCTTGTACATAACATAGCATACATGATTGATCCTATTACTGAAGCATACAGGATTATACTTATGCGAGTCCTCTCATCTTGCGTCTTGGGACACATAGATTTCGGGAGTTTTATCACATATGTCATGGGAAGAAATCCTCTCTTAGACTGCTCCATGCTAAACCTATTTAGCACTTTGTCTATGTATATTGACTGTGAAAGACCTAGCAACTTCCTTGATCTATCTCTATAGACCTTTATTCCCAATATATAAGCTGCTTCTCCAAGGTCCAGGACAACCAAACTTTGATTGATTGCAAACTTGAGATATCATTTCCTATTAGTAATATGTCATCCATATATAACACAAGGAATATGATAGCATTCCCACTAACCTTCTTATACACATAAGGTTCATCAGGATTTTGTGAGAAACTAAACTCTTTGATTGTCTCATCAAATCGGATGTTCCAACTCCTAAATGCTTGCTTCAATCCATAAATGGATTTCTGAAGCTTGTGTACCTTTCTGCCATCTCTGGATATGAAGCCCTCAGTTTGTATCATATATACATCCTCAACTAGGTTTCCATTTAGGAAAGTTGTCTTTACATCCATCTGCCATATGTCATAATCATAATGAGCAGCAATGGCTAGGAGTATTCTAACGGATTTAAGCATAGCTACGGGGATAAATGTCTTATCATAGTCAATTCCTTGTCATTGACGATAATCTTTAGCAACTAGCCTCGCTTTATAGGTAATCACATTGCCTTCCATGTCGATTTTCTTCTTAAAAATCCATTTGCACCCTATGGGTTTTAACCCTTCGGTTGGGTCAACCAAAGTCCATACTTGGTTTTCATACATGGAACCCATTTCGGACTTTATGGCTTGAAGCCATTTTTCAAATTCTGAACTCTTTAGAGCCTCTTCACAGGTTGTAGGCTCATCGTCCTCTATGAGCAATACGTCATTGTGTTCACTTATGAGAAATCCATATCGCTCTGAAAAATTGCATATCCTATTTGACCTACGAACATTTTGTGTGTTAAAATGTTCAACTATTGTCTCATCTCCATGAATAACAATTTCAGGTTCAGGCAATTGATTTGTGTCTATTTGAGCATCATGAACTTCATCAAGTTCAATTTTGCTCCCACTGTCTTCTCTTAGAAGAAACTCTTTCTTTAAAAAGAGAACATGCTTTGAGACAAAAACCTTTTACTCTAAAGCATTATAAAACTAATATCCAATTGTTTCCTTAGGAGATCCTATAAGCAGACATTTATTAGACTTCTCTTCAAGCTTGTCTAATTGAATCAACTTCACATAAGCCAGACAAACCCAAACTTTCATATGAGAAAGATAGGGCCTTTTGTTGGTCCATATCTTACATGGAATAACTTCAACTGCCTTAGAAGGGACTCTGTTTGTCACATAAACAGTAGTCTCGAGTCCATAACCCTCAAAGGATTTCGGTAGATCTGCTAAGCCCATCATCGACCTTATCATGTCTAACAAGGTTCGGTTTCTCCTTTTAGCTACACCATTATGTTGTGGTGTGTAAGTGGAGTCCACTGGGATGTTATCCCATTATCTTCGAGATAAGTTAGAAATTCCTCGTTTAAATATTCACCGCCTCGATCTGATCGAAGTGTCTTAATACTTCTACTGAGTTGCTTCTCTACTTTATGTCTAAATTGATTGAACATTTCAAACGCTTCAGACTTGTATCTCATTAGATACACATACCCATAACGTGATTAATCATCGATAAAAGTAATGAAGTACACAAAACCACCTCTGGCATGAATGGACATCGGACCACATACATCAAAATGTATTAGGTCTAATAACCCATTCATTTATTCACCCTTTCCTTTGAAAGGCAATTTAGTCATCTTGCCTAACAAGCAAGATTCATATGTATCATATGATTTATAATCAAATGACCCTAAGCTACCTTTTTTTTTTGTAGCTTAATTATGCGTTTCTCACTTATATAGCCAAGTCAATAATGCCATAAGTAAGATGATTTTAGGTTATCTCGTTTTTGTCTTTTATTGTCATTAATATTTAAAACTGGATTGGACATATCTAATATATAATTTCCATTGCACAATGTAGCAGTACCATACAACATTTCATTCAACTTAATTGAACAACCATTGCTTGAAAAAGTTAAATAAAATCTCGCTTTATTAAGACGTGAAATAGATACAATGTTTTTAGTCACAACAGGTACATAATAGCAATTTTCCAAAAATAACTCTAGCCAACTAGGAAGATACAAAACATATGTCCCTATAACTAATGCAGCAACTCTTGCTCCATTTCCCACATACTATCCCTGAGACCTTGCATATTAACACATATGTGTGAGCCACATCCGATATCTAATACCCAAATGTTATTATCAAAAATAGTATTAACCTCAATGACAAATATCGTACTTGAAGTAGACGGTGGGGCATCTAATGCCTTCTTCTGCTTCAGTAACTCCAGATAAGCTTTGCAGTTCCTCTTCCAATGTCCTTCTTTGTTACATTGGAAGCATATCCCTTTTGGTATCATCTCCTTTGCCTTCTTTTTAGCTACACCTCCCACTGGCTTCTTGGACTTCTTCTTTTTCTTTTGGTTCTTCTTTCGAGAACCAGAAGCAGAGTCCACCAGCATCACAATCTTACTGTCTTTCTTGACAGTCTGAGTTGTTTTGAGCAGATTAATTTACTCAGATATCATTGTGGATATTTGATTCATCCAATAGTTAAGCACAAATAGTGAATAACTATTAGTCAAACTAGTCAGAATCAAGTATATACTTAATTCATGATCCATAATGAAACCCAAACTGCCTAACCTCTCAATATATCTATTCATCTTCAGCACATACTACACTAGAGATGATCCTTTAGCCATCTTTGAACGGAAAAGCAACCTCGAGGTCTCAAACCTTTTAGACCGAGCTTGCTCATCAAACAATTCCCTCAAATGGTAGATTATGGTATGAGCTTCCATAGCTTCATACTGTTTTTGCAATTCTGGTGACATAGAGGCCAGCATTATACAGCTAGCCAACTCACTATCATTAGTAGCTTCTTATAAGCTTTCTGATCTTCATCAGATGCATCGACAGCAGGGGGATCAGGAAGTGGTTCATCTAAGACATATCCTAGTTTTTCATATTTGAGAACAATTCTCAAATTCTGTAGCTAATCCAAGAAGTTTGGTCCTGTGACTTTGTTGGAACGTAACAGGGAGCATAGGTTCACACTAAAAGACATCGTATGATTAGATAACCTAGAAGAACGAGAGAAAGTGTCAGAATGTACGCTTAATTAATATCTATAAGGACTTTAATAACATGCATTATGGGTCCCATTATTCTTATTCAAATACATAGCCCTCATTACGAATTTGAGAAAACTTATAGTTTTCTTAATAGGTCGATATTCGATATCACAAGAATGACCTTGGGTTTGCCCAACAAGCCACCTTAGGTCAATCAGCAAGTATCATTCATACCAATTGCATTTAACTATACAACTATCGACTTGTGCCATCAACTGTTGATTTAGCACAATCATTGGTTCATCAACTCTTGATTTTTATACATCCTATGTATATTGTAACACCCCATATTAGGGGTTAGAATATTAAGGAATTTCAATGCATGTTATGCTTGGCATAATTGAGTTTTTGCTTATTTGTGCATATGCCTTTTTGGACTCATACCAATATTATACATGCATTCATGACATGTTCCGGGTATAAGGGATATTTTTTTTTAGTTATTAAAGTAAGAATGTTAGATTAAATGTGTTACAAATATATTTTGTGATAATAGTTGTTATTTTGGAATTTTGGTGAATTATGGATTAATCGTCTTGGATTATTAAATTGATGTGTATTATTATTAATTCTGCATTTTTGGAGACATTTAGGATGTTTTGGAAATTTATTAAAAATTTGAGGTATTTTAGATTAAGAAAAAATAAAGAAATTAAGAGACAAATTATAGAGTGACAAATGGACCTATTAATAAGTGACATGGTAGCCTACTTGGAAGATACATGTAACACATGTATTAGAGACTTGTGTCAAGCCTTAAAAAGGGACACCTAGGCATTAGGAAAAATTATTTCTGCATTTGTGAACTTTCATTTTTCCTCTGCCAAAGACTTCATCTCCTCCTTGCTCCTCCATCGTCTGAACAACTGTTAGTGTTTTTAGCTCATCCATCACCAAAAACACTTATAAACCTTCAGTCAATTGCTTATTTCACTCTTCCTTCCTTTGCTACATCCACCGAAACTCTCATTTGCTCTCCTAAGTTCTGGAAATTTTACTAAAGAAAGAAGCTTAGTCAAGTAAGTTTATTCAGGTTTTAATGTTTGTAGCTGCATGCATGCGTAATTGGTATACATTTTCATGCTTGTGGATTGTTGCATGCATGAATGGTGTTGATGTAGGTGTAGGTGTTGAAGGAAGAAGTAGATTCAGAGATGTGTATAACTTGGTGAAAGTTTGAAGTGAGATGGAGTTAGGATATGCATAATTTTACTGAACATGCGTCTGTCTTTAGGGCATAACTTGATATGTAAATATCCAAATTAGATGAAGTTTGATTTAGAGTAAACTAGAGACATAGAGCTAAATTTTTCATGAAGGAATCGAATTCGAATTATGTCCTTAAAAGTTTGGATAATTGGCTTGAAGTTAAAATCTGGAAAATAAAGTATGCTACTGTCAAAGTTCGCCGCGGCCAACTCTCCTTGGTTCGCTGCAGTCAACTTGAAGGATGAAGTTCGCTGCAGCAAACTTGTAAGATGTCATGCAAACTTTTCAGGGTTGTCGCAGTGAACTTTCCAACACAGAACATGCTTCGGTATTTTGGGCATAACTTTCTCTGTAGTTATCCAATTGGAGTGATTTTTTTATTTGGATTAAATTAGAGTTTTAAGGCTACAAAGTTTATGAAGAGATTAAATTCTAATTCTGCCTCTAGGAATTTCAGAATTTGATTGGAAATTGAGATAATAATTTTGTTAAAGCTTAAGAACAATCTGAAATCTTTTGAGTATAACTTTCAGTATACTAAACCAAATTGGATAAACTTGGTATCATTAGAAATCTAAGACAAAGAGGGAAAAACTTTCTAGAAGGAAGTATTACCTTAGTACTTCATTCTCCTGAGGATAATAATTGAACAAAGTGGACCCAAAAGTTGGTTGTGAAATAAATCTGGAATGAGAATTTGAGTATGTTTTTGCATGATTGAGAATGCAACAAGATTAAGGATAAGAAACCTGGAATTTGTCATAAACATGCATCATACATATTCAGTATACATGAATGTGCATAATTGAATTCATGATTGTGCACAATAATGATATGTGTTTGTATTAAATATTTTAGAGGAATCCATTGAGTGACCGATTCTAGATATTGTTGGGATGTCGAGGTAATAAGCAATAAGGGAGATTTTGTAAGTAATTTTAGAGGGTAAATTTTGTAAGTAATTTAGATGGTCTTATCTGTAAGTATTGTCTTATTGAATAATTGTGTGTAATTCAGTAAGAAATCTAGTGAGAAATTTTGGATAGTTTTGCATTAACTATTTGTTTGCTGTTTGACTTTAATCCATTAAATGATTTGCGAAGCTGTAAGATTAATATGTTTGAATTTTGGAATGAAAGCAATGATTGCCTAATTATGATGAACATGAAATGAATTTGTTTGGTTTTAAAAATGTCAAGTCTTAGTCGTGGGTAAATAAGCATGCCTAGAAGGATCCGCAGCTGCATCTGTGACAAGTTGATGTGTTCTGTTATTGACACTTCGGTGTCTTCTGTTATTGACACTTCGGTGTCTTTTGATATTGACACTTAGGTGTCAAGACTTCGGTCTCTTCTGAGACACTTCGGTGTCGAGACTTTGGTCTCTTCTATATAAGTCCTGTTACCCGCTTCTGTAAATGGATTAGCAGTTATCTAGTTTTGTAATTCTGATATATATGTTTGATTATGATATAAACATTATTGTTCTGATTCTGAAGGGTTTATACCCTCTTGTGATATTCAGTTATGGTAATTATAAAGTCTGTTTTGAAATACATTATGTCTGATTTATTGTTTAATGCATATATATACTGTTACATGATTCAATATGATAAGTTGTCAGTTTATCCATAGATTAGTTATTACTCACTAAGCTATATGCTTAGCACGGTAGATTTGCCCCGTGTAGGTTTTGAAAAAGAGACGTAGGAACTGGGACAAGACAACCGCAATGGCCAAAGGAGTCTAATTTTTGTTTTGTTCACATGCATTTTGAGATTGTTTTTGGACTTGTATTTGATGTCTACAACTCATGAATTTTTATTTTGATGGGTTGTAATAACCTTAATTCAGGCTGTTTTTGAAAATTTTGACATGCGATGTGTGTTTGTTGAGATTCTGGTAATGTATGTATAAAATGTTTTGTATGTTTCGAAATGCTTCGTGTTCAGTGTGTTCTATGTGTATGTGGCACTCGCAATATCCTCCCATGGGGTATATGTGGGTGTCAGATATATAACCCAACTTCGCCTCTATCTACGTTGATCTTGGGTTTGCCCAACAAATCAACACTTCCAATTAAGACCAACCTATTAATCCAAAAATCTAATTTCCATGGTTTGAACATATTCGTGTAGAGCAGGCTTGTGTTTGCCCAACAACCCAACTTTAAAAGAACTCTGGTTCTTGCCATATCAATGGAAGGCGTAAGTCCTAATATTTTGTTTGAGGGATTTGTCCTTTAGTCTCATCAATACTTGCATGATCTTGATTATGTATATGACATACACATTTAGATTATAGACAACTCAATTGAATTGAGCCTATGTTCATAACTACCCTTAAAATGCATCTAATGCGTGTATCATACAAAGGAGGTTTAAATTTAGGTTATGACTTGACTATGTATCTAAAGTTCTTAATTTGATTTAACTCTTGAACCTAATCGGACACTAGTTTTAGTCTTGGCTAATCGGAATTATGAATGTGATTTGATTAGGAACCTTAAAATTAATTATTTTGATGTCTAGATTAAACACTTTAATCCTAGTTTATAAGCGTTTATCTAGTCACACTAGAAATGTTATGCTCTACTTAGATTAATTCTAAATTAATTCTTAGGGTTTCCAAAATTTTCGTACATCAATTAGTCATCTATAATCTCCCTAGGTCATCTTAAATTTATCTAAATAATTTCGGCACATGCCAAAATTATCTTGACGGCCAAAATCGTCAAGATAAATAAGTTAACCTATTAAACACTAAAGAGACCGATTCGATGTTCGGAAAATTTCCGAAACCTTAATTTCAAGCACACACATTAAGCATGTTGTTATCATCAAAATAATACATTTCTTATCACACAAGAATCTTATTTAGGTCTCATAATTGAAATACATATATTATAAGTCATTAAGTAAGTCAACTCTATCAACTTTCAAAAAGTTGACCAATGTTGACTTTGACTTTATTTATTAATTGAATCAAATTCAATTAATTCTGGAAAAATTCTAGAGTCTTATACACATTCTAAATGTGTCTAATAAAAAATTCCAGAAACTAATTCCTAGGATTTATTTATTTAAAAATTGGAATATGTCAACACATCATATGTGTATGACACTTGTCATATTACTTCTAACACTAGTCAAACATTACATCATGCATGCACAAGATAATTACTTTAACAAGTGTCATTCATCTCATACATGTGGTAACATCTCATCTTGCATGTGCATGTATAAAATTTATAAAAACAATTTATATAAAATCTAATATAGAATTTACATGTATGCATGTTCATCACATTTCGAGAATTTCCAGAACTTTATACATGCATAAGACTGACACTAAATTCGTAATAAAATAGCAAATGACATTCAATTGCATTTTCCTTTTACAAAAATATAATGTAACACATTATAAACATTTATGTGAAAGAAAATTGGAAAAAAATTTCTAGAATTAATACAAAATTTTCAAAATCAACAGATGCATTCAGTTTTCCAGAAATTCCCATAAATCAACATATAAACAGTCTAGATATTAATTCGAAATAAAACATTCAATTGCAATTTACTTTGACAGAAACATAATATAACATCTTATAAACATTTCTGGGAAAGAAAAATTTTTACATTTTACACGAAGTATTCCAAATCAAAATGCATGTCAATCATAACCCAACAACACTTTGCACATGTTCAATTCATCATCTATTACATACATAAACTTGCTCTGACACTACGATTAGGTTTGCCATGATTACATGCATAACATGCATGATAATGCAGCGGAAGTGTCGAAATCAAGTTTTCGACACTATGACAACCCGAAAACCACATAATAAAACATACATGTAAGGATATGTAAAAGAACATGAAATATAAAGCTTTTACCTTTTGTTTCTCCTCCTTTCTTGTTTCTTCTCCTTATTTATGTTGTTGCAAACACCAAACCCTTCCTTCATCACCCAAAAACATGCAAAGATCAAGAAGAAACAATGTATAAGGGTGATTTGAGCACCAAACCAGATGATTTCTAGTAGATACTCAATATAAAAAGATAGATCAAGTATCTTATTATATGTACATTGATTCATGCAACTCTTGCTTAAATTGCAAGAACAAGACTCTTGTTTCCTCTCTCTCACTCGAAAAGCCCCTATCCTCTCACTTGAGTGTGTAAGAAGTGTAAAAACCTTGTGTACATAAGTGAAGAACTCACTTATGTACCCATCCATGCCCTCTATCCGTGCCTTATGGGTCACGATTGTGGCCTGCTTAAATTTGGCCATACACACTATGTTTTTCATCTAATCTTTTATGTGTGTGACCCTTAGGTTTTCAATTATTTTGGGCAGTTGAATTATCTCTTAATTCAATCAAATCATGAAGGGTTTTATGATGCCAATTTGCTGAAATATAAGTGGATTAACATACGAACTCTTCGATAGTTAATTATCCAATTTATGAACCTTTCTATAAACAATTATCGTGTAATTCATCCTTTCACCATACTATAACCCACTTGGTTCGGAGTATGGACTATGTGTTAACTCCCACTATACTGACTATGTCACATCTAGTCCAAGTGATATTAGTTCTTATCCTGGGATCTCATTATTCTTATGTGTCATTTAAGACTCTCTCCATGACACATAACTGCTATGAAAAAAAGCCTACCTAGTAATGACCCCGACAAGAGGCCATAGGTATCATCTCCTTCTATCAGAAGTGGTGAATCCTTTATTGCCTACCCAATTACCTTCGAATACAAATAGTTGTACCCAATCACCACCCTAGGAGCGACCTCATCTTAAGGTAACAAGGAATGATGTCAAAGCACAGGATTCGTATCCAAGGTATCCATTGCTATGATGAGATTAATCATTGACATTCGATAGATCATCCTTATGATAATCTCATAGCGGGTCATCCGATGTACTTACTACTCTTAGTAAGCATCCACATGTTAACTCTAAACAACTCATGCTTACAGTTTGTAAGATCAACTGCTTGATCAAATCAAGGAGTATAATATGTGCTAGTCTGTCTAGATTAATAATGTCCTATCTTATTAATCCTACAACTAAGGATTATTTAGATACTAACATAATTACACATGATAGGAATCTCATTGTCATGATCTCATCATGATTCCTTTCATGCTATGTTTTGTATCATGGACTTCATTAATTCGATTAAAAGATCAATATCAATTCATATATAAATGAATATCAAATCAATGAAAAATGCATTTCGCTTTATTAACCAAAATAAAGTTTGTGCAAACTCTAACATCCAATAGGTTTCTTTTTCTTCCCTTGTTGAGTACTAGATGGTCTCCATTAGTAAGAGAATTTAATTGAGTCCTCAACTAAAATATCATTATCTTAAGTCTCAATAACGGAATCATATAAGGTAAATCATACTTCAAGATAACCACAACACATATTCTAGCATATTCAACTATTTTCCTAACTACTATAACCTTATCCATATAGATTACTCTACTTAAAAAACTAGCCAAATAGGTTAACCCCTTAGTTGACCAATACTTTAAAGGTACATTATTCATGCTAATCCAGTAAAGACTTGATTATGTTTAACATTTTTCAAATTCAAACCTAGTTTTCAAGAGGAAGATGGAAATTCTGTTAAAATTCTAAGGTCCTACCTCAATAATTTTTTGAGCTAAGACATTAGTGTGTAAAGTGAATAATAATATGTTATCATTGTTATGTAAGACCTCCCTAAGCACTAAACTCTTCTAATAATGAAATGCTTAGGAACTATGTAATGGAAATGCAAGTATTTTCCTTAGAAGGACCCTACCAAAGAGCTTGCACCTTTTTTAGGATTTCCAATGATGGAGCAACTATAGAGGAGCCTTCTGAGAATAATGAAGGACAATAATAGAACTTGGTTTGTGAAGGATCTCCTCAAACTTATTCTAGTTGATCTTAAAATTGAGACTTATAGAAGAGGAAAGAAGAGTTATGAAGTAGAAGAAACCTTCTAAGAGAGAGAAGTTTCTAGGGTAATTAAAGGATGGAGATAAGGACTAGTAAAGGATCATGGATGGAACTTGAGGAAGGTTATAAGGAAGAGGAGGAGGGTAGAGGGGGAAGATGAGGAGGACATGAGTTTATAAGAGGAGGAGAAGAGCTGGAAAAGGGATTAAGGTTAAAAGGACCAGTAGCAAAAGGTGGAAAGTTAACGAGATTAAGTTAAGGAAGATAGTTAAATCCCAACTAGGAGAAAGGCATTTTACTATTAAAGGAAAACTAGATAAAGTAGAAAAGGGGATTTTAAAGAACTATTCTAAAAATGGTAATAAAAAGAAGCATGATTGAAAGAGAAGCAAAATGACTAAAAAGTCCATGAAAACAATTAACCACAAAAATGTTACAGAGGGCAAGAGACTCGAGAATAAAGTAGAGAAATACTTACAGACAACCTTTGAAGAAAAGAGGAGCTAAAGAAAGCTAAGAGAGAGAAGAAAAAGGATCAAACAAAGTTTCAAAGAGAAGAGTTAACAAGATTGAGAGAACAAAAAGCACAAGACTTTAAGACTAGAAAGTATCAAAATAAGTAGCAAGAAGTGATTAAAGGGAAGAATAGAGAGGAAATAAAATAAAGCTAGAGAGGACGGGCCATAGAGTAAAAGTTGAGAAAGGAAAAAACGAAAGAAAAAGTTAAAGAAAAAGAAGCATATCCATTTTAGAAAGGTACCTTTACAAACCTATTTGTCATGATTTAAAGTGGTTTTATTTTTAAAAGGATTTTAAAAATTGTAGAAAAAATATTTTCAAACACACTAATCAACTTATTGATCGAATAATGTCTAGGTATAGTTGACTAATGTATCAGAAGAAATGAAAATTATGTACTGTGAGCTTGTATATAATATTTATTGGTACATTGGTTGACCAATATACCAATATGATATATTAGTCAATTAATGTCACGATAAATAGTCATTTTAATGGTTATCTTTTATTTCAAACAACTTTTTTAAGATTTTTACAAATAAACCACATATGAGTTATAGGAAACTTTTTGGGTATACTTGAGAGTTCTTAAAAGTCCTAAGAGAATGAAGATTTCATATTTGCATTTCATAACACATATTGTGCCATTATTCATTAGTATGAGTAAGTGAAGAGGTTTTTAAATTGTATATTTATTGTAATTGGGGAAACTGATTATGATACGCTTTATGAGGATTACTTTTTTCCTTGAACAAGATTTGTAAAGGGTTATTCATAACTTAAGGGAAAGTAGGATGATTGTATCCTTTTCACCTATAACAAAGAAGATACAGTTTGGATGGCTATTCTTCACTTATCGAAGAAAGAAGATAGTGAATTTTTAAATGGAGCTTGGGGAGTGGATGTAGGCTAAAGATTATTTAGCCACTGATAAACAATTAATTGACTATATTTCTATACCCATATTTAGTGTGTTTTATATGTTATTTAATAGTTTTAAAATATTTTTGGTGCTTATTTTACTTCAAGTGTGTTTTTAGGCGCTAATTGCCTTTATAGACCCAAAAAAAGAAGAATTTTGGGTGAAATGGAGGCCTAAAATGGAATAATTGAAGTAACTTTTGAGATAAACGGTTATGTATGGGGACCATGCTAGTCAATGTAAACATATGAAGCTTTGAACATAATCCTTGGTTGGTTAGCCATTATTTGTGATTCTTCAATATTTAATTGACGATTAAGTTTAAACTCTCTTAATTGTGTCCTAAGAAGATTTTTTTGTTGTTCTTTCAATTTTTGGATCTTCATCAATTAAGCTCGAAGTATTACTCTGGGTCATAAACCAACTAAGAATCAAGATTTATAAGAAAAAATATCAATTCAATCAAATATAATATAATATAATGAAATAAAAAAGGCTAGGGTAATAAAATCTAGGTGTTCCTAATATTACAATCCCTAAAAATGATGCAAAATTTTTGATTAACTATTATCAGGTCAATATTTAAATTTATTGCAAGTGCACGACGTAGCTGTAGCTGGCACAAGCAAGTATCGATCCCACAAAGATTGTGATTACTAGTAGTTACCCTTTTTCTATTACCTAAACTAAAGATCAGATTTTGAATTTTAATTAAAAATTAAACTAAATAAACAAGCTAAGAATTAAAATAATTCTGAACTTAAGATAGAGGAAAGTACTTAGAAAAATCAATATTACATAATAGTGTCTAAATGATAAAACCTAAGAATCATTAAAAATCAACCCTTTATCATGCAGTTATATATTGATTATTAGACCGTGGAAATTCCTATTCTATGTTAATATCTTTCTCAAGACTATTGATTACTAATCCATCTATTGATTAACAAAACTCTTTCTAATTAAAACCCCTACGATTGCTTTGTTGATTCATAAATTTCACTATTAGGTTATGATCCTAATCTAAAGGACTTATGTCGACTTATTTCTAAGTTTGCATGCAACTCCTTCCAATTATAGTAGTATTCATACAAGATGATTTCTTAATCTCAATCATATGAAAGCAAATCATACACTAATATTCTGGATATATTAAAAAAGAATAAAATATATAATAAATCAATCAATATTGTTGTATTGAATAAAACATCAAAACATATTGTTATCACAAATTAGGTTCTTCACACCTGGGCACTAAACATGTTTAGTTACTCATAAAAACTAAAATCAATAACAAACATGTAGAAAAACTAATAGAAAACAAAGAAATTATAATTATAAATATCCTTTTCTCTTCTCTTGGATCTTCTTGCAAGTTTGGATTTGATGTTTTTATTTAATAGATATTTTGACATATTCTTCATGTTTTCCTCGTCCCTTGATCAAAATCATCGCCTCTGAATGTTACTGATGACCTAAAAACTCAGCTCTCTTTTGTTTGCCTACTTATGTCTTTTTATGGTAAAATTTAAAGTTTCTAGGATATGTACGGTCACTTACACAACTGTTTAGGAGACCATGAATAATAAAAAACACATGAATTTGTGATTTCAAATGGGTAAAGAGACTTAAACAAGCAACGTACTCGGTCGTGTTTATCAACATATACGAGCGTGTAATTCCATAATACTAGAACTAAAATTCTTTAATCTTCACACGTTTATAAAGACTTACACAATCACTGTACACGAGCGTATAGGTCCTTAGTTACTTCAAATCTTCGTTCCACACCACGATTTAATTTGAATTCTTCTCCTTTTGGTTCATGAAGGTAATTATGACCTTCAAATGCACTTAGAGAGAATTAAGTACTAAATATAAAACAAACTATCGAATATCAAGCAAAACTCATTAAATATGGCTATATAATTATAGTTCAATAAGTAACTGCTTATTATTTTGAACATCATAGATAGGTATTGTTGGTTTATGCCCTACAACCAATTAGTTATTGTAGTTTAGTGACAAAAAAATTTAAAGACATTATTTGTCTTATACATATTTAGATATATATGATAAAATATATGGGATAAATATACATTGCAAATGAAATTATGATAAGATCATAATTATGAGATTCGTATTACATTTATTTACTATCCTAAATTGTTTCTAGAGATTTTTCTATTAAGACAGGACAATAATAGATCATAAAAAGACTAACACAGATTATATTTCTTCCTTATAAAGGAAATAGTAAATCTCATAAACTAAAGTATAAAGATACTTAAACAAACATATATGTGTTTATTAGAGAACAAGTTCACTTAACTGACCCCATATATGAAATCCATTTGAAATATTAGTTGTATGTTTATGAAAAATCTCATTATGATGATTATATAAGTAATTCTTTGGCTTGAGATCACTAAAGTTATTGTATATGGGTATTTCTACACTTTAATACAACTTATGACCTATTTTAGTTAAGGGTAGCTCAACTGGTAGTCATTAGATATAGCATGAACTATATGAAGGTAGTTGAGTGATCAATACCAGATTCATCATCCTAAAGTAATTAGGGAAAATATTTTGTTATTCTCGATTAGTATTAATTCAAGAAATCCTTAGCCAAGTTAGAATGACACTTTGAAAATAGTTTTCAAATGTCATTAATTGAATCAATTACTAATAGCGGAGAACTAACATGATAGGACTTAAATAGATTATACATTATTTCTATGCTTTATATCTAATCAGAACATTATATAATAAAAAGATTGAATCATACACAGAAAGGTTAGTCAAAAACACTTTGACATTCTTAAATATTTGGGCAGTCATTATGTGTTGCTAAACACCAATATTAATTTATAAATATAATTTGTTAAATTAGAGAATTAATCATAAATTAAAGGAGTTTAATTTATTTAATCCTACATATGATTTAGGATTATAACTTATATCTATTGTCAATATATTTGGGATCCTAATAGGCCAGATACAAAGAATGAGTTGAATAGAGAAAAAACTTTTTAATCAAGTTAGATTTAGATTTAATTGTAAAATTTGAAAAATTTTGTAATTAAATATATGATATTTAATAAATAAGGATGAGATATTGAATCTTATTTAGGCAATGTATTTAATTAGAATTATTGTAATTCTAATTAAAGTTTAATTGAAGTTGTTAAAATGTCCAAAAGCAGTTATAAATAGGATTAGACTATAATGGAGCTAGCTCTCATTGCCTAACCCTCTCTGTAATAGTTGCAAAGTTTTCTCAATATGTTATGTGGATATCGCTAGAAATTAGACCCTTGTACGACAGTGGTGGTTGAGATAAGCTAATTATAAAAATGATTCGAGGGATACAAAAAGGAAAAGGATCAAGGTTCATAATAAGGTATGAATTAAAGTTTATGCTTGATTATGATTTATATGTTAAACCATTTTGTAGAATTTAAAGTGATATTGGCTTTTGAGAAATCAAAACAAAAAAGTTTAATAATTATTTCACTGCATGCAGGATTGGATCTTACCCCAACTTTCCAATAGGAATAGGACAACGATTATGGTTATCACTTTTTCTCCTCTTTTTAACATTGACATGTAGGCCTCTTTTTAATGGCTAAGGGACTCCTTAAGGTTTTTAACCAATAAATCTTGATAGGATTCTCTTGAGGGCTCCTAAAGTGTATTGGTTTAAGATAGTTTGGTATCGACAAGCTTTATCTAAAGCTTCCTTTATTCTTTGGATGACTTTTAGGTAGAAACTTGGCAGTACTCTTTATAGAACTAAAGAGATTCACAATCTTCCCCTTTACTCCATGCTGTGTAATCAAGTACCTGAGATACTAAATCATATCTTCTTTTAGTGTTCCATCTCTAGCTTCATGTGGAATGAAATCTTAAAGTTGTGTAATATTGCCTCAACTCTTAAGCACTGGTTTTCTTGGCTTCCTCAGCTACAGAATTTGGCTAAAAGGATATGAACTATAATTAAAATTGTTCTTGGTAATTTGGTCTATTACTTATGGAAGGAAGGAACCTAAAAAATTTTCAACAAAAAACTGCACATAAGATGGAATTGCTTTTTCAAATTAAAAACCAAATCAAGGAACAACTAATGATCCATAGAATACACATTAAATGCTCTAAGTCTCTTGCTCTTAATTAGGGTATCATTGTTCCTCTATCATTAATATAAAATAGTTGTTCCTCTTTAAGAGATCTTGTATGCATACTATTTTGTTTAAAAGTTATTCTTTTTAAGTAATGTTTAATTGCCTAATGAAATTACTCCTTTAACATCAACATACTAAGAATTTTCAGAAGATCTATCATCCCTATTTCTATTCCTTATGCATTTTCCTTAGCTTTTTATGGTTAGATATCTCTTGTAAGTTTGTCTTATAGGTTCTTCCACGATGAAAGTGCTTTTGGCGTTTGGTCAACTTACTTGCTTTATAACTTGATTTTTAATCAACTTGTTTTATAACTTTATTTTTAATAAAAATTTATCTTTTAGAAAAGTATAACTAAAATTTTTATTTACCTCAATTTTCTTTTATATTGATGGTTTATCACGAGGGTATTTTAGAGGGATGGTAAAAAAATCAACCTAAACCACTGTACAAATGTTTATTTGTCTAGTTTGATTTTAAACAAATTGGTTTGATTAAAAGAAAAATTAAAAATTAAAAATGAAATTTGATATTTGATTTTAAAATCTAGTATAAATCACATCAAACTAATTTCATGATAAAATTTGATTTACCATATTTTTACGTTTTTTTTGGCTTGTCCAAAGAAAGGGAGGGAACAATTACAAATGATAGCAAAGTAAATGCATCTTTTTCATGTGTTTATGACCGAGTGTTGAAACCTATTTCTGCAAGTCGAGCTCCTCTATGTTCAACTTTCAAATAGGAGAAAGGGGCATACCATCGGATGTGTAGAAGTTGGAGCAGTCCAATGGCTTCCGTTCTATGAGCGCGAATAAAGAGCCCCTTGGACTTCGATCGCTTGACCACCGGGCAGAGAGGGTCCTTAAATTGGAGAAAGGGCCGTAAAACTAAACAAAGATCGTCCGTAGGATATTCAGTTCAAGCTCGCGACTTCAGGCCTGGGTTTTCGGCGACTCGTCGATGACTACTCCGATAAGGTAGGGCAACATGATATCTATTGTCTACCATTTACGAACTGCATTGTATGGCCTGGGTTGTATTGAAGATTTGTATCTGTTAGTCTATTTCCGCTCTTCACAGACACTCCTTTCCACAAACATTCACAAAAGGAGCTAGAAAATGGAGACGGTGTTGTGTTCTTGAAGTGATGATTTAATTTCTTTTATTATTCAAAACTTGGTTGTTTTCTTTTGCATTGGCTTTTGTGTTTCCCATGTTACAAGTCTTCCCTGTTGTTGACTTGGGCCTTTACATTATGAGAGTAGACCACTAAAGAAGCCTTTCTTCAATAATTTTTTCCATTTAGGTGCGAGTTTATGAATGTACCTCCCTCAGTTTGTTACTCTAGAGTTGGAAATTACGACTTAAAGAATGAATCTTTAAGTTGGTTTAATGTATTTGGCCCTTCATGAAGATTGATGTATGGATTTCATCATAGTTTCGGTTTTTATGTTTTGAGTTTTTCTTGACAGAACTTTTGATTCTCTGAAAGATCATCTGGCTTTAGAAAATTAGTTGTACTAATGTCAGCTAGGAATTGTTCATTGTTTGCAAATTAAGAATGAATAATGTATGCGACAACATTTTTTTGTGTTGAATTCTACAACTATTCATTGAATGTTGTGGCCTTGCATCTAATTGCTGCTGCATAATGTTATATCTGCGATTTATGACTGAATCTAGGCCTTTTGACATGAATGGTGGAATTAGTCAGCCAAACCCCAATCCTTCCTCACGGCATGTTATTGCAGTGGCCCCCTTGAATAGCAGGCCATACATTGATCCACCTGCACCACGTGGTGATGGAGCATCAATTCTGAGTGATAGTGACACAAAACCTGTGGAAAGAGTTGGGCCATCTACGGTGTATTTTCCCTCTAGCACAACTCAAAAGGAGTGGGATTCTGTTATAGTCTCTACCAGAAACGCAGTTGCTCTGTCTGGTAGTGCAACTAAGGGAAAGGTTGGACCAATTGTAGGACTCATGGACATTGGAGAAAGTGAAGATGCCTACTTATTTCGTGTCTCCCTGCCTGGGGTAGCAAGGGATCAAAGTAAGTGCGTTTTTCTTTTCAATTGTTGAAGATATTCAATCCTGCACTGGATTTGTAATTGCATTGGATGTTGATTAAATGCTATTGGAAGAGATGATCATTAAAGCCTGTTATTTGATCCATTTTACAAGTTTATGGTGTGAGATTACTGCAGATCATTGAAGCCTGTTATTTGATCCATTTTACAAGCTTATGGCATGTGATTACTACTTCTGGTTGTTGGCATTGGACTTGGATTCTGTCTATTAAGAATTTATTATGCGTCGTATGATAATCAAGATGTATTCTGTGTACTTTCTAATTATTTTATACGTTGTGAATGCAGAGGATTTTAGTTATGACATTAATCCTGATGGAATGGTGCGCATTAAGGGAGTGACAACAACAGGTGAGAGAACGGTGTGTAAACACTCACAAGTCTTCAAGATGCAAACTCAAAACCTCTGCCCACCCGGCCGGTTTGCTGTCACCTTCCAGCTTCCTGGTCCAGTTAATCACCTACAATTTTCAGTTTTCTTTGGGACTGATGGCATTTTTGAGGGGGTTGTGAAGAAATGCTAAATAAAAACATTTCTGAGCCTTTGGTTCCTGAGGAAGAAAGTACCAATTAATTTGATGATTTCCTGATCGATAAATATAACTAGAGGATTCCAATCAAATGGACTGGGTTGTTGAAGAAAGAATTTTCTTCAATGGAGCTATGTGCGTAAAAGCATAACATTGATGAGTTGGAGCATCATGTCAAGTTTGGCCGACATGCTGGTCATTTATCTAAAAGTTGCCTTTCTCCTGTTACTTTTTAGCCTCTCACATGGGAGCAAGACATTTGTAACATGTAAGTTGTATATTTGTAGTTTCATTTAACACTGCATTGATTCAATGTATGGCAAAATTTTACACTATTCTATGTTGCAACTTTTGTGTTTCCATTTTACTCGTGCTTTCTTTCTTATGTTTTCTTTCATCTGAAATTCTTAATTTTGTTAAATCTGATTATGTTAACCCTTCTTTCATCTAATATGAAAAACTTACATGTATTTTGTAAATCTAGTATATAACTATAGTTTGAGTAAATAATTTGACATTGATCACTTTCGAGTCCAGTGTTCTGCAAGAGGGCCATATTGGATGGGGTAAATTCATGACCAATTGTTTCAGTCCCTGATATCAGTCAGCAAGATAATCTGCTTATACTCGTTGTCCACTTAAAAATTTGCTTAACTAAGGAATCACAAAAGTTGTACCAATGAATCCAAAGCAATATTTGCGTCATTCTGCTAGTGACAATGACAATGGTACACTGGCCGCATTTGTTCCTCTAACCTATTAGACTCACTGTGTGCCTTTGGTGCGGTCTAGGATCTGTATTCTAGAGACACACTTCTTCAGTATAAATGTATTCACTAATAACCTCATCCCCCAAGGCTCGACCTGTGTTATTTCGTTCTTCAACTTATCCATTTTTCGGTACTTGGAATTCTAGGTAGATATTACTGTTGTTCATCCCATCCCAACTTTCTTCTGCGTCTCACTATAGTTTTGCAGAGAACTGTCTACAAGTTTGTCCACCAGAAACCTGCACAGTAATAGTCTGTTTGGTTACTGTCTCCAATATGCAGGGACAGAACGAGACGGAAATTTAGAGACGGAACGGAACAGAAATTGGGGACAGTGAGCTGTTTGGTTGCAGGAGACAATTGTCTCCGTCTCGAGGACAGAAATGTGTTTGGTTGCAGGGGACAGAACAAAAAACTAGTGGCTATGACGAA
>JAOQML010000006.1:17915776-17929996 GCA_027568935.1 Erythroxylum urbanii | reverse complement strand
TCTTGTAAATTTATGTGTGTGTTTTGTTTCTGTCTCCGTCCCCGTTTTCTTGTCCTCTGGTTTTGAGAGGAACAAAATTTTATGTCTCCGTCTCCGGAGTCGGAACAAAAATTAGTGGGGATAGCAAGCAAACAGGTCGGAGACAGAATTTTTCTGTCCCCGTCTTCTGTCCCCACCCATGAGGACAGTAAGCAAACGTAAGGTAAGGGACGTCATAAACTACCTTAATTATCTCTCTATGCATTCATGTTTAGAATATCGCTTGATGATTTAAACAACCAAGGTCTATTTCAAAGACCTGTTGTTTACTAAATCTTTCGATGAAAAATTTCCACAAGAAAATTCAGATAAAACGATTCTAAAGCTCTTGACTGTAGTGCTCGATCGCAAGCAGAAATATGGACCATTTTTTACTAACTCATGACAATGATGTTCTGACATAAAAATTTTATATACTTTGACAGAGCACAAGTAACCGAAGCCACGAGAGAATCACAGTCAAGAGCTGTGTACAAATGGGAAGACTTGAAAAATATACAAGTAGCACCTAAAAGGATACTAGAAGCAGAATTGGTCTATTGTTCAACTCATTTGTAAACCGTTGATGCAATTAAAAAACGAGAACTTTAGAACTTATCTTTTCATGAAGGTGGCAATTATAGGACATCTTCAGCAGATGAAACGAATGTGTTTTGTTAAAAAAAAAACAAATGCAAAACCTGTCTCTAGACAAAAAAACGTAAAACCTGTCCCTAAAAAACAAAATAAAGCTTATCCTTGATAATTAAAAAATAAATAAAACTTGTAGCTTTTCCTTTTACATAAAAAAATATGTTATTTCTCTTCTTAACTTTGGAAAGTAAGGAAGAAGTTTTGAACCTCTCAACCTATCTCTGTGTTGGTTTATTCTGTTAATCAATCATTTGGTAGTATATTTTTTTACATAATTAATCAAGGATATTGTTTATCTTATGCAGATTTGTTTAATTAACTAAATATAAGGTATAGTCCGTGAAATTAACAAACTTTGTCAATAAATTTTGACAAGATCATACTTATAAGATTCATATTACATTCATGTATTAATACTAAATTACTTTTAATTATTGGTCTAAGAATAAACATTAATAGGATGAAAACACTATCACATATTATGTTTCTTTCTTAGGAAGAAAGTAGTCAATTTCATAAACCAAAGTATGTAATACTTAAACAAATATATTGGTGCATGTTAGAAAATAAGTTCAATAAATTGATCTGACATGAGAAGTACACGTGGAGCATTACTTAAGTGTTTATGAAAATGATCATTGTGACTGTTGTATAAGTGATTATTTGACTTAAGGCTTTTGAAGTATCTCATATAGATATTGTTATGCTTTGATACTACTTGGGACCTATCTTAGTCAAAGGTAATTCGATTGGTAGTCATTGGATAAGACATATAGAGAAAATTAAGTGATCAATATAAGATTAGTTATCCTAAAGTAATTAGAAAGAATGTTTCATTATTCTTGATTAGTATTAATTAGAAAAATCCTTATTCAAGGTAGACAGATATTTTGAAAACTTTCATATATCATTAAAACAATTAATTGTTATTGCTAAAGATTGATATGATTAGACTTAAATAGAGTAAATATTGATTTCATACTTTTTGTGATTCAAATATTATATGATGAAAAGACTAAATTTTATAGAAAAAATAATCACAAAAAGTTAATTAAAACAATTTTGGACATTCTCAAGATTTGATTTGTTATGATATATTTTTATACTTCACCATGATCTATAGATATGAATTGTTTAATTATAAAATGTAAGATAAATTAAAGGAGTTTAATTTATTTAACCATAAAAATATAGTTTAGGATTACAATTTATATCTATTTTTAACGTATTTGAGAACTTAATGGGTCATATATAAAGAATGATTAAAGAGATAAAGGTAAATTAACAATTAAAGATTAAAAAGAGATTACAAATCTGAAGTCAAGTACTAATACAATGCAAAACCAGCAAGAGCTCAACCAACTTGGCTAATCCTAATTATACAGCTACTAGGATACTAAAAAATTAAAAGATTAAAGCCAATAAAGGAAGTTTAGACTTGTTTAGTTATAAGGTAGCAAGTTTCAATTATCACTAAAGCAGTGTTATGGTTCTTCTTGCATTCTAGGAGTTAGTCATAAGTGTATTAGAATATCCTACTAAGAGTGAGATTATGACTCATTTTTTTAGTTAATCCATTTGCTAAAAAAATTTCCCTTATCAATTTGATTTTTTTGTGGCTAAAATCATGCTAATTCATCTTTTGGTCTTTGTGAAACCTAGTATTGAGTTCCCTCTATATTGCATATATAATGCAATTGAATGCAACTTGAAAGACCCATCTATTAGTATCCATTTTCACTTATCTTTTGCTTGCCTAGCCAATTATTCCATCCCAATTCCTCATGTTGCAATGTAGATTACTAATATCCAAGACTAGATTCCATAGGGGATTGACATGTCACAATTGAAATATAGATGATTTAGTGTTTCTATTTCTTGGTTACATAACAAGGAGTTGGCGAGTTTGGAGGAGTCTCTATGAGTATTGTCTTTGGTCCAAAGTTTTCTCTTAACTATGAGCTATAGTATAAATGGGACTTTTGGCATGTTGCATCCTTACGAGCCAACCTAGATTATGTAATAGATTGGTTGTTTCTTCTAAAAAGTCTTTGCATGATCTATTAGATATTTTTTCTAAGTTATGTTTAGTCCATATAACTTGGTTCTCTTTATGATGGTCAATACATTGAATAGGCATCAAGTTCAAGATTTTTGTGAATCCTATATAGTGGTGGTTAGACTAGTGCCATTTGTTTCCATTGATGATTATGTTAATTTTAGCATCCTAAGGGCTTTATGTAAGCGTACTCAAGAAAATTATAAAGTGGTTCAAAGTTATGCCAATTATATCTTTAGCGTTATCTTGTATTTTGTCTCATAGAACTAAAATATACTTTAGAGTCTATGAAGTATTTATTTTATGCATAATCTCTTGTATACTTTAAGAAGTAGGTATGCTTCTATTTGACTCATAGGGATTCTTTATCAGTTAGTAGCTTACATAATCTTTTAGTTAGAAGGGCCTTATTTAGGGTTCTCAATTAGATTATTCCTAAACATCTTCATTCCTAAGAGTACATAGGTCTTACCATTTTATTTTTGGAACTATAAACTTGTTCACTCTTGTCCATAGGAAAATTTTCATCACTTTGTCTGTGGATTTTATTGGTTAGAGTGGAAAGTGCAAGTGTGAAGCCGAATACCCATTTAGGTAACTTAGTATAGTTTTAATTAGTTACAATCTACCAACATTACTCAGAAATTTATTCTCCCATTTGCTCAATCTTCCATGAATATTGTCTAGCATAGGATGGTAGTCTTAAAATTTTCTTTTGGTAGTAATGGGTATGCCTAAATACATGAATGGAAACTCTTGCTTAAACCCTAAAAATTATGCTATTTGGTTTGTATTTGTGGTGTACTATATGAAAGCTAGAAGCCACTCTTGCTTTTGTTAAGTGGTATGTTAAAAAATCCATTGATAGTAGCTAGAGAATTTGTCAAGATTTTAATAGAGTCCATGCTAGAGCCATTTAAGAGAAATAGGTGATTTGCAAAAGATAAATTGAAGAGCTCCAACTTGTCACATTTATAATAATATTAGAAGTTACTAATCATTTACATGTTACTTAATATTAACCTAGTAAAGATTTTAATGCACAAAGTTAAAAGATAAGGGGATGATGAATCCCTTTATCTTATACCTTTTGCACTTTTGACCATCTTGGTGGATTCTCAATTGATCATTAAGTTGTAAGATGGAATATTGATACATCCTTAACCAAATTTTCTAAACTAATATGTTAGCTTCCATCATACCAAGAATAAACTCCTAAATGGTTATATTAAACTCCATATGGAAATCAACCTTAAGAATGAAAATTTTGGTTTCTTTATTAATGTTATAATTTTTTAGAAGCTCATAGGTTTTTAACACATATCTCCTTTTCCTCTTCCTTCTGTGAAGGCTCCTTGATTATGTTTTATGAGCTCTTTAAGATTGTTTGCATGCTTGAGGTAAGGATCTCGTTTATATTATCTTATAGATCATATTGTAGCAAGATATAGGCCTGAATTCTAATAAATTTAAAAGGTTTTAGAGTCTTTTGGATTAAAGAAACATAGGTTTCGTTTAGTTTTTTTTCACTAAGATCCCACTTATGAAGAATTCCATGATTACATTTATAACTATATTGCCTATTTTCTTCCATCTTTTGGAAGAATTTTACATTAAAACCATTTGTTCCTAAAGCCTTGTCAGGATTTAAGATGAAGAGTGTTCTTTATTTCTAATATTGTGATAAGTCTAGATATCATATTTTCTTGCTTTTAAGAAATGAGTGAAGAGTATTCTTTATTTATGATATTATGCTAAGGCTAGACAGCATATCGGTTTGCTTTTAAGAAATAAGATAAGAAACAATTGGTCGTCCAAAATAGAGAAAGCAATGTTGTTAGTGACGTTAATTATTCCTTTAAAAACCAATAAGCTAGATCTTTAAACTCCTAGGATGTTGTCTTTGTATTTCCTTTTAAATCTGTTAGTGCAAATATTGTATGTTTATACCTCCTAGTTGTGAGAGAATTGTATAAGTATTTTGAGTTCTTGCCTCCTTCCTTAAGCTATAAAATCCCATACTTCTACCTTATCTAGAATTATGGATCTCAAAAGCATTTATATATTTTTAGCCAAAGTTTCCTTTTCTGCTTGCACAAGACTTTCAATAATAGCATTTAGCTTTAGTTATTCCTGGATTATATTAAGCTTATCTAGAGCTTACCTTTTAGCTATTATTGAGAGCTTTAAGTTTTCTTTTAACAAATTTCATCTTTTAAGTGCATTTAATGAATCATAACCCTCTATTTTTTAGATTATGCCTCTTATGATTGCTTCCTCAAACCTAGCAACTATATCAAGTAGTTTCTAAATTTAAAGGGGGCTCTTCTCATAATCGAAAAGGGTTATTGAAGTTCATGTAATTGTTAATGAGTGATTTCAACTAATTTTGGTTAACTATCACCCTGTCCAATTTCTTTATAATACATGCAACTTGCTTGTTAATCACTCTAGGTGTAATAATGGCATATTCCCTTTAAGTCATTTAAGATAATATATTTGATAAATTTGTGAAATTCTTCATTATAAGGGTTACTCCTTAACTTATTCTCCTTGACTTCCTGAGACAATAATGTGTAGTTGAAGTTGCAAAGTATTATGAAAAGTAGAGAGCTAGCATTCAAGGAAGCAATCAGGTCATTTCATAGTTTTTTCTTAATCAAAATTCAAGGTTTTTTTTGCATAAATAAAAATGACATTGATGCTAATCATAGCACCAATAATTATCATCTAGTAGTACAAAGTTAGTATGGGTGGGAAACTTGATGTAGTATGATTTGGCTTAGATCAAAAGCTACTACGATTCTTTTATTAAAGTAAGAAAAACGGTTACTATGGTCCAGCTCTTGTAAAAAAACTACACTCTTTTTGTATCTTATAGTCTCTATTTTGATCTTTAAGATACCAATAAAAAGTGATTTCTTAAAGCTTAATATTTATAATTAACCTATTAATTTTTGGGGTTTGTTTAAACCATATTTATTAGGGGGGTCACGGCATTGCTACTGCCAACTTCTTTCTTTTGTTTCCTATTTGATTTCCTCATAGTGCTACTTGTAATATCTTAGTTATTTACCGCTTTTAGATCTAATCCAACTAAATTTGTTTAAGGTTACTCTCCATTTTATTGTCCAAGATGTTTGTCTCAATATCTCCATGAACTATAGATGAATATATGGCTTGAATAACTCTTTTGGGAGCTCACTTTAGTGTTTTTCTAATGTTTCTTATCTATGATAGGTCTTGTAATTGTAAAGGGATAAACTATAAGGGTTTCATCTATTTAAATATTAGTAGAAACATAATTGGATTCCTATTGATAACTCTCCTCCACTCTTGCCCATTAATTCTTCATACTATCCTATTTGGAATTTACGGCTAGCCACTTTCCATATTTGAGTTTACTTATGTTTCTTAGGCTTTTAGTGGTAGCTTAATTGAATTTCACCTCGTTTTAGCCTCCCATCATCCTCAAGTAGCACTATATTTAAGGTTTCTAATAGTTAGTGATCAATATCAACCTTAATACATATTCTAGCAAAACCAATACACTTCATAATTGATGTGTGCTCATCTGGGCATAAGGGTTTTCAATAGAACTTACCAAATAACATAATCCCTCTATTGAGCAATATTTATGTGGTATATTATTGAATCTTACTAAGAGAGGGATATGCTTTAGATTGAGATTGCTTAGATCCCTCTCTTCTCTCAATTTAAGGAGAAAGATTGGCTTCCTATAAAGGACGTAAATCTATAACTTTCAATTTGATGAATTTATTTGAGATTCTAAATAGGAAGCATTCTTCCTCTTTGACCATTTTAGACCACTAGGTATACTAGTCTTTTTTTATGAAGAATCTAAAAAGGGAGTTTGCCCATTTTAGGTCACTTAATTTAAAGAAACCTAAAGGTGGAGAGACCACTAAGTTGTCATTATAGGGAGGTGGGATATATCTCAATCTTTCAAATATTGAGTTCTCTCCTATTACTTGATTCCAAGTTTTTCTAGTGTCTTTAGATGTTTAGGTAGAGTCATGGTTGGAGAGACCACTAAGTTGTCATTGTGTGGAGGTGGGAGATATCTCAATCTTTCAAATATTGAGTTCTCTCTTATTAATTGATTCCAAGTTTTTCTAATGTCTTTAGATGTTTAAATAAAGTCATGGTTACGAAGCGGGTAGTGGTAGGTAGTTTAACATTTATGTTTAGGGTTAATCATTGTTGTGTTTAAAGTTGAAGTATTAGCTATGGGAGGTTTGTTGGAGGTCTAATTTAGACAGATTGAAGGGTTTGATCTTTTAGTGGAAACTATTGGTGGAAAAGTAAAAGATGAGTAGGAGGAGGCAACGGATACTTGCTTGATGAAACGTACAATGGTACGTATATAGGCTAGAAACTCATGATGTAGCTCCGATGAAGCTTATCATTGAAATATTCCATGAGCTTAGGAGTCACAACGAAAAGTCCCTTTCTCAATTCACAAGTGTAAACAATGTCACGTACCTTAGTGATTCTCTGTACTTAAACTTTGCGTGCAAACTTGGATAAGAAAATTGAAGAAGTAATAACTTGTTTTGTCACGTAAAATTCAAAATGAATTTGAGACATAATAAACCTGTACAATGGTATATAGGTTGAAAACCCATGATACAGCTCTGATGAGGCTTATCAGTGAAATATTCTATGAATCTAGGAGTCATAGTGAAAAGTCTCTTTCTCGATTCACAGGTGTAAACAACGTCACGTACCTTAGTTATGCTATGCGGAATGTTGGTATTTAAATTATGTTTATGTGAAATGTTAGTGTTTGAGTTATGTTCTGCGAAATGTTGGTCTGTATTTGAATTATGGTTATGCGGAATGTTCATTTCTGACTTATATTTTTTGCAAAAATGTTGATGTTTTAACTTATGTTTATGCATAATGTTGATATTTCATTTATAGATATTCAATATAATGACATCTGGTAGAAATAAAGGGAAAAAAAAGTGGCAACTACCAGAATTGATGTAACCTTGACAAGTGTTTAGGATTCCGTCAATTAAGTTAATTTGATATCCTATTAAACGTTAGGATTTAAGTTAAAATTCTTCTACAAACATTAAGATTCAAAATACACCGCTAAAAATTTCCATTCTACTTCATCATTAGATAGAAAATTGAAATTTCAATCACTTTCACCAGAGTTTTCATCAAAAATATACAAATAAGGAACTACAGGTACAAGTTCATTAGATTCGCTATCTTCATCCTCAACAATCATGCTAGAAGTGTTCCAGCCCAGATGTTGTTTATAAACTTCATCATAGGCTTCAATGTTCAAACCTGAAGCAAGAAAAAGCACTAGCTCATTCACAAATCGATCTGTTCTTCTAGCTAGAAATGGCCTTGCCGCATCTGAGACTGAAGTCTTGAACTCTTCTTGTTTGGCTTCATGTGTCTTTGTCTGATGGACTTGTTCACTTCTGAAAAAGAAAAGTCAAAATGAAAAGTTTTAAAAGATTGATTTGAAAATTGTAATGCAGTCTCAACCATACTTCATCAAAGAAAACCCAAAGAATAAATCACTTCTAATGAATTCAGTTAATTTCATCACCAATTATTACTAAGATAAACATGAACAAGTAATAACGATGACTTAAAGCATTACCTCCTCGAGAATGAATCAATTACCCCAAGAATGTGATGTATGATAATATCAACATCTTCCTCCTATAGATGGTAAGAAAAGCTAATCAGTAACGTCCCATAAGACCTATGAAGACTTCAGAAAGGCTAAATTTCGGTTACAATATTTTTGAAAACTGAAAAAATCTGAAAGCAGTATCGTATAAGGTAGGTTTTAAATCGTGAATTGCGAGTTATGTGCAGTTGCAAGTTATTACAGCAATTGCAAATAATGTCAGCATAATTGTGAAAATTGTAGCTGTAATTTCAACAAATTATAGTAACAAACCCAAGTGCAACTGCAATGTTGCGAGTGTAATTTCAGTTGTGCTCCGTAATAAGCATCTTCTATCTCATCAAGGCATCAATTCTTAGTCAACATAACAAATAAACTCATAAAAAACAATCAAAGTGTGATAATGAATTCAATAATGTTCATGTTGCACAATTAAATACATGCCTATGACTTACGCTGGAAGAGAAGCTTGTTAACAACAAATGTCATTGCACATGGCTGCAAATAATGATGTCATTCAAAGGAACAAAGTCTATACTCAAGACAACATCTTTCCATATTATTTAACACTTGCGAGTACATGGCCATAAAATGGGAAGTAAAAGTTTTTGATATATAGTGAGCCTACGATAAAACGTGAAGTTCCAAATGCACAGTAATTAAAACACCAATTACACGTATATAAACTGAGCAAAAGATAGACCTGTGTCAAAGCCTGAATTTCTCTTTTCAACCAACTTTGGAGCCATCGATTCAACTGGAGATACTTGCGGGATTTCCAGTATTGTGACACATTAATTTTATCATCCAGTAAGCCTGATGAACATAGAATTTCCTCAGAAAACATTGGCATATAAAATGTTTCCACATATTGTTTGGAAATCAGGCAATAGAACAGAGAAAGAGAACATAGCAAATAAAACTAAAAGAAAGGAGAAGCAGCGTGGGACCTGGTTCTGTGTAATAGCATTGCAATCTGTATCTGTGTGCTTTTGAAAAGAAAGAACTGGAACAACCCAAAACAGTGAAACAAATAATACCATCTTATAACATGCAGAACAGTAGGAGTCACTGAAAAAGTGAAAAAAGTGTAAATATATACCTAGTCGCAAAATCTTGATTTACATGTTGCCGTTGAAATGAACTCCCGTCATAACCATAGATGATTGAAAAGTTCTCTACCTGCAAATATGCATGAACAAGGTCCTGTTTACACATTTACTCCAGTAATAGCATGTGCTTTTTTTTAACAGCATGTGGACGTCACTAGTATAAAATATCACTTCCTCAGCAAAAAAAAATAAAATAAAAACCTTGCACAAAGGACATTTTACAGAAGGAGGCCTCCGAGAGTGCTTGGCGGCAACAACCTTGGTCCAATGCAAGATGCAAGTATAACAAAATTTATCTGCATTACAAGAATGGAAAGAGTGATCTATAACATCAAAGTAACACTATTTCTGCAATAACGCAACCCGAACACCCTCTCCCTGCACCCTACCAAACCCACGAAGACATACTTTATCTCACTTCCCTCAAAGCCTAAACTTGCAGAGACAAAGGAATGGGCAGAACTTCTAAAATTTCCATGTAAAAAATTAGGCGTAATCCCCAACTACAATGAAAAAAGGATTCAATTCTGTCTATTTAAAGCTCCACTGAAACTGCATAATCAAGCAACTGAAACAGAAGACCAGTACTGTCCCAGAAGTTGGGAGTAAGAAATTCGAACCGAAAAGAGAAGTGAAAATGAAAGTAAACTTTTCTTCAGAGGAAAAAGAACTTACGAAAACAAATATCGAGATAGGATTCCTCAACGAAAGAACCGAGGCAGATTGGACAAGGACTTGTGTCTGTTGCAGCAAAAGATTGATTCTTATTGTGGATGTTAACATTGTTAACTTGCTGCTGTTGTGGTTGATCTCCTTGTTCAGGTTCCATTCCCTTTTCGTTGCTTTTCTACCGCAATTGCAGCACAACGGTTTAATTAGAAAGCATTAGTAAATGATTGTACTCTTTTTTTATATCCTCTTTAATCTATATTATATAAGGTGAGTACTAAATGATAACATATTTAAAAACTTTTACATATAAAAGCAAAGAGTATAATAAAACCGTTATTTTTTTGTCGATGGTAATAAAATTTCAGCTAATATATTAAAATTATTTAAGACAATTTATTATTCTATTCCTTGTCTCTTTATTCAAATTTTCAATATTATTTTTATATTAAATGAACAAAATATGACAAGGATAAAATAATAAAATATGAAGATATTTGAAAAGAAGAATTTTAAAATAAATAATAATAAAATTTTTAAGTTATTAAATTTTGGGTTAATTACGTGTGATTTGTTATGATTTTTTATTTTGTATTTGTTTTTATACTCTTAAAATTATCACATAATCTTTAATGTATGACTAAATTTTCATAAACCTCCCGCTATCGGTAGGGTTTAATTTATCATATAAAACAACGCAATTTAAACTTTTAAAAACGTATATCAATTTCTACGGAGTTAAGGTACCATGAGGACTACCAAACTTTATTTAGTAGCTTGGAGAATTCATGCTAGAGTAACTCAACATGAAGATGCATTTGATATTTTGATATTAAGACATGATTTTCTCTAAATCAAAAAATGATGTTCGATGGTCCATGTTATACTTCGATTCCACAAAAGTTGCAATTTATTCTCCTATATTGAAATTATATTGTTTTATAAAGTAAATTAGAAGATAATCTAACAACAACTAAGTTGGACCCTTACTCCTTAACAAACTACCTTCCCGACCAATGTTTCAAGACAATTCATTCCCTCTTCTAGTATGAATTAGGTATTAACCCCCACCCTCTCTGTCTTCCATCCCTAACCAAACACCTCCAAACAACATTGGGCTTGAGTTATCTTGCTGGTGCTATAAGTAAACCACTTAGTTTGGATGACTAGATAGCTAGATTGAGAAGAATTGCCTTTGCAAAAATTTGTATAGAAGTGGATGGACAAGCAAAACTGCCTGAAATCCTCTATACATAGATTGGGTGAGGAAGGGGAGCTAGTTCCTACAAAGATCTCATTGATATATCCATAGAAACCTTAATAGCCATGTATGGAAACCAAAGAACAACCCTTCCCTTACCACTCATTCCTCCATAAATATTACTCCAACCACTAAGATTCAAACCAATCCTCAAACACTTACCAAAAGTCAGTCTGATACCCCCATTTTAGATACCAAATCACCAAATAATGCTAGACAAGACACACTAATATTGACCCTTCTTCCTCAATCGAAGTACATAGAGACGTTAGTATCTTATAAACCTCTCCCCCTTCCATATATGAAACTTCAATCTCCCTAATTGACTTAAGCCTTAAAAAATTTGAATCCACCATCATAAACACTAATCCTTTGTAAGCTGCTGGCATGGTAAATGAGATTAAAAATCCCTCTTCCCCTCCTTTCATAAAGATATCTAGAATTAAATACTTCCACTAGTTTGGAAAATGGACAAAAGGAATTCACCTTAATATAAAATTCAAGGAGGAAATCTATAGGAAGTAGAAAGGTAAAGGCCTATCAAGCCCTTCCAAAGAATAATTATCTCTTGGAATATAAAAGGCTTAAACCGCTCCAAAAAATAGCAAGCAGTTAATGACTTTATAAAAGAAAAAACTCCCTATTTAATTGGCTTGCTAGAAACAAAAATCAAATAGACAGCATTCAATAAGGGTTTATGGTTTTTGAGAGACAAATAAAGGCTATTGTCTAATCATTCTACTTATAAGCTGAGAAGAATCATGATTGCATATAATCCTTAAATAATCTAAGTGCTTAAGCTAAAACACTCTCACCAATTTCTGCATTTAAAGGTATTTTGGCAGCCAACTCAGGAAAAGATTAAGATGACCTATGTATATGTTGCTAATCATGCATTTCAAATAAACACTTTATAGAAAGATATTAAAAAAAAACTCTCTATGAGCGTTAGGGAATCTTGGATGGTTCTAGGAGACTTCAGTTGCATTATATACTCTTTATAAAGCTGAAGGACTAGGAAATAAGTTTGAGAAAATAGATGAAGAATTCAAAAATTGCCTTCTTAACTCATGCTTAGTTAACCTAAACTTCATAGGAAACTTGTTTACTTGGTCAAATAAGCAAGAAAGGTACTATCAAATCAAAAAGAAGTTAGATAGTGGTTTGGTAAATTCAGAATGGATGCTACAATTTCCTAACAGCTCAGGATTATTCAGTAATCATGGTTTTTTCACTATTCCCCTATTAAGATTATAATAGATCCTAATGTTAGGAGACATAAAACTCCTTTCAAATTTTTCAATCATCTTGCTGATATTTATAGAGGACTGAACCCTGTTGAAGGATCTAACTCCTTCAAATTAGTAACCAGATTAAAGATCATAAAAGAGGAGTTACAGAAACCACACAAGGATCATTTCAAGAATGACTTGTGTAGGGAAGTGGAGAGTTACTGTATAAAGTTGTATGGTGTCCAAACTGAACTTTTTGTAGATCCAAAGAATGAGGGATCTAAGAAGGAAGAGAATGCCAATATAAAATCCCACCTATCCCTTTTGGAAGCTTATAACTCTTTATTGAGCCAAAAGGCTAAAATTACCTAGCTAAAAGATGGTGATTCAAACACATCTTTCTTTTATAAATTTATCTAGAATAGGAGAAAATTCAACAAGATTTCTGGAATTCTTGGTAACCCTTGTTATGACCAGGACAAATTAAAAGATCTAGCCTTCAATTATTGTAAAACCTTCCTAGGATTTGACTCAGGCCCTTCTAGCTCACTTCCCTTCTCTCAAATTTCATCTCCCCATCTTTATACCAATCTCAAATCTCCTAAATCATCGAGCCATTTACCAACCCAGAATTTAGAAATTCTCTATTTAGCTTCAACCCTTATAAAGCCACAAGACTAGATCACTTATTTTTTCCAAAGATCCTAGAACCTACTAGAACCTTAAGTCTGCAACCTAGTCCAAGAATTCTTCAACTCAGATAATCTTTTAAAAGAATTGAACGAAACCTTCATTTGTTTAGTCCCTAATCCCTCTTCCTTCTAGGATATTAGACCTATATCCTATTGTAACCTCCTTTATAAGATCATGTTGGATCGAAAAAAGAAAGCATGCTATATTTGGAGAAACGACAGATTTCAAAACTTTTAAGAAATCATTTTGAAATCATTTTTCCAGCGGAAGCAACAAATCCAAATCATCATGCCAATCCATACATGATATGGTATAAGGATAATAAAAAACATAAACAAGATGAAAAGTATTACCGACTCCTTTGCTACAGCTTTAAATCCTCGCTGTACTATCCTCTCCTTCTTCTTGTATCCAAATCCTTTGCTTTTGAATCTTTTCCTTTAGCAATTTATCTTTTTCTTGTCGTTGTATCCTCAACCAATTTGATTTACCTCTTGCTCTTCAAGGACAACTAGGTTAACAAAATCCTTTGGTGGGAAAGGAGAAGAAAATGTTTGGAGGAGATTTTCTTACAAGAAGATGAACCAAAAATGAGACTCTTTCACTTAGTAATTTTGGTTCACCTTGCATGAAAAGAGAGAGAGTCTAAAAACTTACAAGAAGTCTTTCTTACACTATCAAATTCAGTTATGCATGGAATGGAAAAAGAGAGAGGCATCCAATGCATCACTTCTTTCATTAATCAATCATAAAGCTACAAATAAATGAGACTCTCTTCATTTATCTTTAAAATGGCTATATGAAAAGACCATAACCTAAAATTGAATTACCAATTT
>JAOQML010000006.1:17887324-17900389 GCA_027568935.1 Erythroxylum urbanii | reverse complement strand
GATTTTCTGTTCCTGATATGTTGTCTTCTGTTAAGTAAACAAAATGTTTTGGAAAAAGAGAAAGTGGGCCCACATGAATGATAAGTGATAGATGTTTTCAAAAAAAAAAAATTTATACCGATTTTTGTTGAGTGAAGTGATGTGACACGCCACCCTCGCAAGGCACGGATTCAGATATCACCGTCGATATCGGGTTCGGGTCCAGTCGGGAGTGGGGTGTTACAGGTTACGTCGAGCTAAAGATGTTAAAGAAGCGCTGCATAGGAAGAAACCCATGAGTTAGTTTTGATTTTATTTCAATTTCTATATTATTTTGTTTTTTATTTCATATTAGTATAGGATTTTTTTTCTATTATGTTATTTTTTTGTTTCTTTTTATCCTTTTCATATTTTGCAAGGATGTTAGCTTCATATTGGATGGACCAGAATCAGAGAAGTCGTCATAGTCACGAAATTACCACTAAACCCTTCACTTTTTCATAAATGCTTATATTGTGTCCATTAGGGACAATGTACAACTTTAAATGTGGGGATGAGTTTAATGAATCTTTAACTGATCTCTTCAAGCTTAATATAATCTTGATTATAAATTTTGTTAAATGATATCTTGAATTTGTTGAATCTGTCCATGAAGACTATATGTCCTTGTTGAATATTAATTTGAATTGGTGTGTAAAAGGATGATGGTTAAAATAAAATTAGTTTTCTAAGTCATATTTTTCATCATCATTGAAATTATCAAGTTAAATGAAATTTGCATATTATTTACACACATATATACCCTTTTTTGTGAGCTTTTGAACCTAAAGAAAAATTTTCATAAAATTTTTAAAGCTCTTGTTATTTTTTCATGTGTGTGATATCAAGTAGATAATTCTAGAACTTGTTTTTATTATGCATATTGAGACCATATTTGTTAAATTAGAAACATTAACCTGATGGAGGCATTTAGATTTACCAACTTGTTTTAGCCTATCTTTTTGAAAATTACCATACCCGTAAAATTTACCTTTAGGAATAACCAAGTTGAGCCTTAGCTTTTTTCATTGATTAAACCCACGTATTAACCTTTATCATATCTTTTCTTTGAAAACCTATTATTATTTTGAACCTTGAAGGTTATTTACTTTATTTATTTGTTGAGACTTGATATGTGTGAAAGGTCCAATATTTGTTGAATTGTGGTACTAATTAGAATGTGAAAAAAAGAAAAAAAAGAAGAAAAAAAATATAATACCATTAGGTTTGTGATAAAAGAACCTGTGTGTTTTGTAAACAAGTCTTAGAGTGTTTCTTTGAGTAAATTTCCTTCACTTAACCCCTTTTATCATTCCATTTATACCGTACCTAGCCCCATTACCCCTACACAAAGACCTTTTGATTTTGTTTCTAATTTGTACATAAGCAATGGAGATGTGATTTTATTACAAGCCTATAGTAAGAACTCTGCTATGTATTGATTGATAGTTTTGATGCTTTTCACCCTAAACACCAAATACATTGAGTGAAACCTTGGTGAGGGTGTAAAGAGATATGCGTTTGATTTCAATATGATTGTTGATGTGATTATTATTAATATTACTTAGGAAAATAATTTTAGGATAACTTGATTATGATTGTATGTTAATTTTATTCGATAGGATATGATGATCTATAGTATAAATTGATAGGTTGCAATCGATGATGGATTGATGTTGTAAATTTATAATTTTGATTATAGTTTGCTTGAGGACAAGCAAAAACTTAACTGTAAGGATGTTTGATAGATGGAGATTTTACTATATTTTACCACGTATATTTGATATATTTTGTTTGATATTTTATACTTTTATTGTATATTTGGTACTTAATTTGTTCCAAGTATGTATATAGATGATAATTGCCTTCATCGACCTAAGGAAGAAGAACTCGAATTAAATCACAGCATAAAACGAAGAATTGACAATTTGAAGGAATACACGACTTTGTATATGCCTGTGCACTTTCTCGTGGTCGTATACTTTCATGATATCTAGAGAATTCTGGTTATGCATGATTTGATGCATGACCGTGCAAGAGACCATGCATCTCCTATAACCCTAAAATTTGTGATAAAAAGACATTTTCGAGATAGATTGAAGGGGAGCAACGAGGGCAGACTCAGCGAGGCGATTCCAAACATGGAGTTCGTCCATAATGGATGATTTTGGTCCAAAAAAGTGGAAAATACAAAGAAATTATCGATAAATCCATCAAAATACAAGTATCATACCTCTACATCTCAAGAATACTCGATAGAAGACAATCAAGGATATTTAGAATTATGAGCCTGGTGTTTTCTATTTGTTTTTCTTTCAATGTATGCTTAATTTCACGTTTGATTATGTGTGACTAAATATGCTATTAGCATTTAGTTTAGATGAACCCTATTTCGATACCTTAATGTGTGTTGATTTTTCTATTAATGCAATTGATTGATTGATTTGTTTCCATCTAATTAATTGTTTTATTTATGTTCTAATGTTCTGAAATATTCAACCATAATTTGATTCCTTACATAGTGATTGAGAAATCTTAGGTTTGAATAGATCCATAGTAATTGAAAAGAGTTGATTGCAGCCTTAGAGATAGGATGACATAAATCTTCTAGATTAGGGTCAAAAGTAGTAGATTTAACCTGAATAATTCGGTTAAAAACCTTAGAATTAGTTGTTAGTAAACTTAAGGTCAACCACTAGCATATCATAAAAGTCTTCATAGTCCAATAAATCATCAAACAATGGCATGATAAAAGGTCAATTTGTTAAGGGTTTAGGAGGATTTGAAAATTAGATAGTAATTATTCAATATCGATAATTTCCTAATGCTTCCTAAATTCTCTGTTCAATTTCATTACTTATTTTTTTTCCACTTGCTTAGTTTTAGTTCCTTTTAATTAAAAAGCTAGAATCAATCCTTATGCTAGATAATAGGGGAAGGGTAATTATTATTATTCATCATTTTCGTAGAATTGACCCATACTAGTTGGTACTAGCTATAGCTACAACGTGCATTTGCGGTTATTACATTATTGACCGACTAAAAATAGGTCAATCAAAATCAAGCTTAGCAGGGGAAATATTTTTTCTTTTATTTATAAAAGTGGTTCTAAAGCTCAGTACACATCACTAGCTTAAATGTTTTTTTTGGAACAATGGTTCTAAAGCTCAGTACAGATCAGCAGGTGAAATGTTTCTCTCTTTCCTAGGTTCTTTGAGCATTTGATAAGTATCCAACTTGCGGCAGAAGGGGTTGGTACAAGAAGAAAAGTGTTCCAAAGTAGCTTATGGCACAGAAATAAAGAGGTAAACAATACAAAAGGTTGGAGTAGGTGGCATGAATACCAGAAGGAAAAACAAAAGAATATAGTTCTGATTTGTTTATGTATAAAATTAAAAATTCCAACTTTGAAATTTTTTATCCATATTATAATTTTACTAATCATCTCTTGTAAATTAATAAAAATAATTTTACATTTGGTTGCAATCAAAGTTAATATTAGATCAAAAGTTTGTCTTATTAATCACTAAATAGTTATCCCTAAACCAAAAACATGCACGAATAAAGAAGATAATGTAAGAGAAAGTAATATATGTTGCTAAAGTGGCACACACCCTCCCTTTCTTCCGAGTAGCTCTTGTCTTAAGGCCAGTTAAATAAACATTAAAAAGAAAAGATTAAAAGCATTCCTTGATGCTGATGATAGTCCATGAAGGGCATCTCCTTTTGCAGTGCAACGTAAAGGGCTTTGCATAATTGTCCCACTTGGTCCACTGGGAACAGAATTTCTTCTTTAATTTCTGAGGTCACAGAGGTATATACGTTAGTTCCAACTTCCAAGATAACTTTTCCTGAAAGGAAAGAACAAAAATTACAGAAATCCTACGCCATAGTTTCCACCCAAATTATCTTAGAACGTATAATTGGCCGGTTGAGAGACACTCGAAAACCCTTCCCTTGATTCATTTATAAGAACTACTGGGAATCAGGGGCTACATATGGCCGGTATTGATTCAGAAACAATCTCAAGACTTGGGCTAATGGAGGAGTATTACAACAGAGGGCCATCATCAGGAACAACGACCCTTCCTCCGGTGATACATCTGCTTTCATCAATACTTGAGAAATGGATACAAAAGAACGAGACCATATCCTCAAAAGTAAAGGATGTGATAACCATCTTCCATGGATCGAAGCCACCGAGTTTGAGCATCAGAAGCTACGTTGAGAGGATATTCAAGTATGGAAGATGCAGTACATCTTGCTTCGTAGTCGGGTACATTTACATGGATAGGTTCGTGGCAAGAACAGGGACATGTCTTACTTCCCTCAACGCCCACAGGATACTCATTACAAGCATCATGTTAGCTGCTAAATTCCTGGATGATGAGTATGTGCACTTCTCATATGTGACTCTAGCTAACCACCAAGCTTTTCACCATGATCTGAGTGGCTTACTAACTCTTACAATTTCATTAATACTGAAAGTAAAAACTACTCTTGTTATTTTGGATTTTTTTTTTGTAAAATATTTCTATTATATATTTATTAAAAATTAATACATAGTATAATATAGACACGTTATAACACGCAATAGTGTCTATATAAATTTGAAGTTCTCAATAATTAACTACGTAATGATATATATTAATAAGTTTTGAAAAAATTAACAAAAATTTCTTTTGTTATGAATTTTTTCAATATTCTCTTTTATTAATTCAAAATAATAAAAAAATTTCGAAATAAAACAAAAGTAAATACTAACATATAAAGTTTTTAGATTTTATATGAAATTTCCTTTTAAATTAAAAATGCGCGACCAACATACACACTGCTGTTGCTACAAGTGTCTTGTCTGTCTTGGATGGTTTTGTCCGCTACTCCAAACTGCTGCAAGTGTTTGCCTTGGAAGGTGCTTGTCCCGAAAACTATTTAGCTACTTCAGACGGTTGACAATAAATATCTTGAGATTTCTCGATAGTCGTCGAAGCAAAAGGCTTATAAGTTATTTCCCTAGTTCTCCGAGTCTAAAAAGTGCAGTTGTCTTTCAACTTTTCGATTTACCATGTGATTTGCAGGTGCCACAACAATGCTTACTATGCCAAAATTGGGGGGGTAAGCATTGCAGAAATGAATAGAATGGAAATGAAGTTCTTGTTCAGTTCAGATTTTCGACTCCATGTAACCGTCCCAGTTTTCAGGAACTACTGCTGGAAACTAGAAAAAGAAGGCCTGATCGATGAACCCATCCATTCCCGTCGTCAAAAACAAGGGTGGCCTAAAAAGGATGACATTCGACGTTCATCTAGCATTGCAGGTTATAGCTTCATAGCCATGTAATATGGTTTGGTGATAAGATTACTCTCTGCTCTGATATGCTACTACACTTTTTTGTCCAGGCCAGCAATAACTAATTGATAGGCAGTACTATACCCTAGACTGATCTAACCTTCAATGCCCTGTACGAGAGTGGGCTATTTTAAATCTCTAAAATTTGTTCTATAAAATATTACCTCTGTCTTACGACACAAGATACTAACCCGCCTGTGTCAGTTAAAACACCACCGCTTGATGCAAGCGAAAGTTGAAATTTTACGTATATAACCAATATAATCCTCAACGTGCCGCAATCACTAGCTTAGTTGTCCCAAGCACAAACAGCTTTATACCGAATCAATGAGAAGAAAACAGAAAATAGAATTGACTGCAGAGGGTAGAACTTCTTACACGTTTTCCTTATAAACTTTTGATATAGATATGCTCAATACTTTACCAGTCAAAAGATTTCCAAGCCAAAGAGGATTTGTGACAAAATTTTATTATTGCACAAGACCTGCACAATAACTTGTCTCATAATACATCTGCTTACATCCAACGACTAAATAGCTTTTCCATTGCAGCTTGCAAATTCCTATAGTTGGACGATGGAACTGAAGTACAATGAATACATTAATTTTCTGTTCTGAAGGTAACATATCTCGAGCAAACACCTTCTTACTATTTAATGGATGATCTTGCATGCCACTTGCATCTAATTGCAACTTAAGTTTAAGATTCAGCTAGAAGAACTCTTCCTTGTAGCATAGACACGATAAGCTGCCAACCCAACAATGGCTACTGCAGCTCCAACTACAGCACTCGAGCCAAATTGGACACAGTTAGGGCAAGAAGAACATGGTAGAAAAGATTCAGAAAATGACAAAAGTGAATCATGTTTTGGAAAACAGAAGCATAAATAGCAATAAAGCAATACTTCTAAGAAATACACAAAAAACCAAGTTAAAAGATGAGCTTAAAGTACTAACATACCTGAAACAAACATCAGTGAGCGGTTAATGAAACGATGATATTGTTTGCGACTTTTCCCTGCTTCAGTTTCAGGAATGCTCATGTGTGGATGCTCTGCTGCATTAACAATTCTACGGAACACATTATTGGTATCACCCATTTTTGAACTAATAGGAATAGGTGCCTCTATTCCCATGTCTTGGGTAACCTACCAAATGTTGAGCGTATGGTAAATAAGTTTGATGTCCTTTCAGTTCCTCAATAGTATATAACAAAAAAACAGTTATAAGAAAAAGTAAGGACACATCTTCCGCAAGCCTTTTCAGAATCGACAAGGAACAGCACTCCGATTCTGAACTGAGACAAATAACAATATACTAATGCCATTGTGAACATTATAAAATCATGCACGACAGTAAGGTAGAAAATGGTAACAACATGGGTTAATTCAACTTACATCCAATGCCATTAACATCAAAACATCCATTTTGCTAACTAACAAAAATCTCTCCTTTGCATAGCTGAAAGAACTAAAGGTGGATCACATTAAGGTCCCCATGGTATAACCATTTCTTGCAAATCCTAATGTGGTTTGAATTTACTCAATGAGGTTCTTTTTGTATAAACTAAAAACTTGTAATCACGAACAGAATTTGCAAATAGTTAAATTTTACTTTTACTTATAATATCATAATGAAAATTTTGTATTCTAATAAAATATTGAAAAATGGCATTTTACAAATTTTCAAACCACAAAAGCTCAAATTAAAATTGTACAGAACTCTTTGAAAACAGAAAATAGTCGCTTCACTTATATTAGCATAGCTACATAATCAAACAACCTAACGCCATAGATAAACCAATTTAGACAAAATGTCAGAACATAAAGGAGCAAATTTTTTCATTTGATAACAGAATGTTACTACTGAGCATTCACAAAGCAAGACATCTAAAGTCAAAATTGCAAATAAAACCCTGTCCCAGCTTGTAAGAGCATGCACACTTCATTCCACTACAGTACATCAAATTATATTTTTGCAAAGAAAGAAAATACCCTGGTCGATTCTTGTATTGCCATAGGAAATGAATTTAAATCATCTTTGGCTGCTACAACTAAGCAAGGCATCTCATAACCTGTGTCCTCAGCATGGCCCGCAACTTCGACAAGCAAGTCAGTTGTCCTTTTCCATGAGGACTCATCAGAGCTGCAACAACAACTAAAACATTAACTCAAGTTTTCTTTATTTTGGTCTTCAAGAGGGTACATAACAATCCCTAAAACAATAAGTGTAGCTTTCAAGAACAAATATCATTATTAACAAAAAATTTTAATTACATACAAGATCATGCATGAGATAATTGATCAAATTCCATGACAATCTACCAATTTAATGGTCAAATTCAGCAATGGCTAGTATATACCTGTCATAAACAAACACTGCTATATCACATGGTGCCAAAGATTCTTTACTCGATAGCAGTTTCTTAATTCCACCTTCAGGAATTTCCTTTAACACGAGGGTCTTTTTAATTCCCTGTATAAGAAATGCTGGATATTCATTTTCACAGTAAAGTAAGAAAAGAAAATGATTTCAACCATCAGAAGATATTTGAAAGAAACCCACAAAACAGGAAAGTTGGTAGACCTACATACTAAGGACCAAACTCCTAATCATAAGACTAAAGAAGAAAACATATGACAACGTAGGTATATAAAAACATTAAACTTCAAAGGAAGGAAAGAACTTTTGAAAGTTTTTCTTGTCTTTTTCACATTCAGAGATTGAACATATTCTATGGTTTTACAAGAATTTTCAAAGCACAAGAACATTCAACTTACGCCAGGTAGATCAACAACATTTGTAGCATAGGACTCCTCAGCAGATGACGTGTGACTGTCAGAATATGGTCTACATTCAACCAACATCATCATCAAAGTTTCATTAACTAAGTTAAGAAAAGAAAAATCCATGAATAAAAGGATTTGTCAAGGGTGAACATAATTAGCTGAGGATGAACCTGCCAAGAAAAGAATTCAGCAAAGCAGATTTTCCAGCATGTTTAGGTCCAAAGACAAAGCATTGAAAAACGTTTCTTTCTGACTGCTGCTTCTTGCGATCTAAACATCTTCTCCTCATTACACGGACAGCAGTGGCTGGATCTCCAGGATAATTAAGGTAAATTAGATTTTCCACAGCACGAGATGGATCAAGAAGTGTCATAAGCGCCCACTGAAACACATAGCATGCAAAAAATTACTTTTAATAGAAGTATCATTACCATTTAAATATTGCTAATCATATGAACCTTCAAAGTAAAATCATCAGCTAATCCTCCCTATCCATCACCCAAAGAAATGCAAGATGCGATGATGCTGCCTATGTGAAAGAAAGAGCAGGTTTGTATGACACAGTTAAACCGTAAAACTTCACACTATTAGCAAAAAGATCCACACAATGCAAATTATACATTACCAAAGAGTACAACAAGAAAAGTAGTGACAAGCACTGCAGGGCTTGCTTCTTCGGGGAGATATGATTCAGAAGAAGGTAAAATTAGTACCTCAGCCAAAAATGCATTCATAGATAGCCCACCCAGTGCAGTTTTCTCTGCAGCATCCTTATATGTGGCTTCATCCCAAGGACTGAAATTACATTAGTGTCAAAACAAAACATAGGAGGAATATTTAAAAGACAGAAAAGTTTATATCTGTCAAGAATAGAACAAGCACATGCATGTCAAATTCATTGGATGCCTGCACATACTGAAATAGATAAATAAACTATGGATGTTAAGATAGAAATAAATAAATAAAATATGACTATCACGATTGAAATAAATAGACTATGAATGTCATAATATCCCGAAACAAGATTACAGCATAACTCAATCCTGGCAATTGAATAAAGATTAGGGAAAACATGATAGTCCATCAGACTAAACATAGAGAATCTATCATTGAAGAGAGAGACATCAGTGCCCACATAATGATTACTGTTAAACATCTTCAAGTGCAGTCCACGTAGGAAACTTGAATACCTCTCTGGTGCAGTCGAAAACACATCCTCAAGTTCTGCCGGTCGAAGGTTATTATCCTGTCAAAAAAATTCCATTTGGGAAAGATTCTTATTTCAAGAACAACCAAATTAGGAATCAGGACAACAGTTCATAGGATAACCTTGCCCACTCAATCTAAATCAGGACAGGAAAAAGGTTTGCTAAATGACTATCCATCACAATACAGATAGAAACGTACATAATCACTATCATATAATTCATAGGTCGCTTGTAAGAACTCTACAGCTTCATTTGCCAGCTCTGTACTCTGTATAAATGAAAACAAATGTTAGAAAGTTCAATAAAAGGAGGTGGAAGCCACAGGACAAATAAGCACCAAATAGAAGTAAAGTCTTGCAGGATGAGATGATTAAATTTTTGGAGAACGAAAAGATAGCAGGAAAGATCTCCTCCACATGTAAAACAAAAAAGATGGTATACCAGGTCAAGCCAAAGCTAGGCTATTTCAAGACTGGTCCAAATCAAATCTGGAATTGAAGGAAAAGTCTTGCAAGTTCAACCAATGTTTGTCACTCCTAGACAAAGTTGTCGCAATGGAACTCAAAAGGAAATTTAGCTATGGGTCCAAGGTCCCAGAAACCTCAGTCATCCAACACCCTTTTTGGTCACGATCAGTAAATTTGATGATACAAACAAATGACTTTCATAGATACAATCTCTTGCCAGCAATGAGCTCAACATCAGGTATAACACAGCGAAAAAACAACTAGTACAAGTACTTTCCCTCCATCGAATCTATATCTAACATGACTAAGGGCCAGTTTTCTGGCCCAAGCATCCAGTCATAAACCAGATATGTCAATGCTATCTGCAACAAATGTCAATGTTTTCACTTTATTATCCCCTAACAACCTCAACTGCATGAAATAAAAGATCATTACGCTAATGTCCATAGTCATGAACTCATCAACAGTAATCAAATTATTCCCAAATAAATAAGAATTCTAATAAATCCACAAAGATGTCATGACCAAGAACAAGGTAAATGAGAAAGGAATTGTCCATTTCAGGCATTCAGTCTTAAGCACAAAAACATATGCAAAGTTTCAACAACTTACAGATTATTCAAGACTTTTTATAAGACAAAAATCGAGAATCAACAAAAAGTTACCTGATCAGGGGCACGCTTGAATGTTGGAATTAGTTCATCAGCAAGTTTGATGTCATTGTTGTATCCGAATTTCCTTAAGACAGTCCATGTTGTCTCAAGGCGCCCTTTTTCTATGAAAAGTGCATGAAGAAAAAGGAATCCTGTCAATGTAAGCCCACACTCATTTACTCCTCTGTCAGTTGTTGCTCCACCAGGCAGCTTTTCTTCTACCACCCTCTTGACACCCACTATTTCAGAAGGTTGTAGTGGAGCATTAAAACATTTCACCTGATAAACAGAATAATGATAAAATGAACAAAAAAACTAAAAGAGAGACGTAATCTTTTTCTTGGCTGTTGTCCAACCAAAAACTACCGCCATGTCAAAGTGCTTGATAGAGCCAATAGGATAAAACCCAAAATCATTTTTCTAAGATTTTCACTCAAACTTAAGTCGGTTAAAACTTGGTTAATTAGAAGATAAACATTGCACAAAATAAACTGAAACCAAAAACCAATTCCCTGTCCACAAATGTTTATGAGAACCCAAAAAAAAGTAAAAAAGAAATCACACAACATTTTCAGAACATAAATACAACCTGAAATTCATTTAATTCTGCATCACTAAGGGCACCATCCCTGTCTTGATCACAGAGAATAAAAATCCGCTTCAAGGCCCTTACGCACCTAGGCTTCAAAGTTTGTGATTCTTGATCAAATAGTGGACCAGTGGGGTGAAGTACTGCCTTTTGTGCATAATAAAAAACCTCAGGGATCTGTACACAGAAAGCAAATTAAAGGATTAAGTTATAATATATGAACCCAAAGAAATCGCCTCAAATGTCCCAATCAAATCACTCAGCCAAGTAATTATAGGAAAAAAGGAACTGCAATCATGAAAGTTAATCATTTACATAGAAATAAATCCATAAAGCTTGTACGTGAAAATCAACCCATAAAGCTCAATAATTATATTACACAAGTTAAATAAAGGGTAAAGTCGAGAAGGTAGAATACAAGTCAGTAGGGTATAAAATGCAGAGAATGCAATGGCAGAACATATCTCTTAAACAGATCACTTAGCACTTCAAAAACAAAATGTCAAGATCCACTTCACCAAATTCGTGAAAACAGAATGTTATGATCTACTTTACCAAAATCCCAGTCCACAGGTTATTTTTAAGCAATGCTAGTCTAAAATAATATTTAAAAAAACAGAAAGAAATCAACTATACCTGAATGTGTTTAAATGCTGAACACTCTATACAAGTTTCAATCTCTCGAAACTGTTGCATTATTGGTGACATCACCTGTTCCAAGTTCACCTGTTCATTCTCATCTCTTAGATCCAGCTTACAGCCCACAACTATAACTGGCACCTTCACCTGCTCGTGATTCGTGACCAGTTAGAATCATACATGTCTTCATCTCTCTCAATAAAAGTGCACCAGCAATTTCTTTCTTTTAGTTGTAGAAACTAACTAGAAAAAGAATTAGCAGCAATAAAATTCTCTGAACTGTTAAAAACCCTCCCATCCGATATGTACTGACAATAATGGAGAAAATAACTGGTAAAACTTGTGAAAAAGACAAAACCAAAGTATAAAGACCTCCAAACGGCGAAGCTCTGGAAGCCAGAAGGTGCTCAAACGATCTAGAGTCTCTGGTCTGTCACAAGCATATGTAAGAACAACCGCATCAGCTCGTTTCACTTCTTCAGCTACTCTACCAGCATCCTCCACTCTGAATCACAAGGATAAACACCCATACCATCTGTTACAACACTACTTTAATGCGTAAAACCAAAATTACCATCAACCATTTTATCCCGATGCAAAGACAATTTCTGAATCAAACCATTCAGTAAGATGCAATCCACAACAACTAACAACAGTTGATGCCCTTAAAAATTCCTTCAAAAGCTCGATCATGTATTTATATACCTGGAGGGAGTATCGATAATAGTGACAGGAACGCGATCAGGGTAGAAATTCTCGGGAAGTCGGGTAGGAGGTAGCACCGGCGGGACATTCGTCGGGAAAGTGTCCGCAGCGGCGGTTACTATCAAGCTCGATTTCCCAGTGCCACGGTCTCCGGCAACAACAATACGTACTCCGCTTTTACCACCGAGATTCGCAGCTTTCGCCATATAAATCAGCCACTTGAATACACAAATCAAAACCCTAACCAATCAATCAAAACCCTCCCTTTCTCTTCTAAGTAGACGTATATATGAGGGCAGTTGCATAAAGCGTAGAAATGCGGGTTCATTGGGGGCAAAATGGGAATAGAGTAGTGAAATATGGAAGTATATATAAAACCATACCAAAACCCCAACTTAATGGAAAGTTAGAAGTTCCGAACTTCCCAATTAGAGGATTAAAAAAGGATATTCTTTTTCAATTTTTGAAAAATTTTTGGAGTGTTTGTTTTTGTTTTTATTTTTGATTTTTATTTTTAAATTTAGTAAAAAACTCTAATTATTTGAGTTTTTTATTTTTGCGTTTTAGTTTTTTCCTATTTTTAAAAATTATGAAAACTATAAAAAGTAGTTTTTGTTTCTTATTTCTGTTTTTTCATAATTTAATTTAC
>JAOQML010000006.1:17853062-17874218 GCA_027568935.1 Erythroxylum urbanii | reverse complement strand
GCATTAGATGCATTTTAAGGGTAGTTATGGACATAGGCTCAATTCAATTGAGTTGTCCATAATCTAAATGTATATGTAATATACATAATCAAAATCATCCAAGTATTGATGAGACCAAAGAACAAATCCTTCAACCAAATATTAGGACTTACACCTTCCATTAATATGGTAAGGACCAGAGTTCTTTTAGAGTTGGGTTGTTGAGTAAACCCAAGCCTGCTCTATACGAATATGTTCAAACCATGGAAATTAGATTTTCGAATTAATGGGTTGGTCCTAACTGGAAGTGTTGATTTGTTGGGCAACCCAAGGTCAACATGGATAGAGGCAAAGTTGGGTTATATACATGAGATGTATACAAATTAAGCGTTGATGACCCAATAAGTGTGCCAAATAGTTGCTGGCATAAGTCAATAGTTGCATAATTAAATGCAATTGGTACGAATGATACCTATCGATTGACCTAAGTTGGCATTTTGGGAAAACCTAAGGTCATCCTTGGTGATATCGGATATCGACTCATTAAGAAAACTACAAGTTTTCTTGAATTCGTGGTGAGGGTTATGGATTTGAATAAGAATAGTGGGACCTATAATGCATGTGATTAAATCCCTTTATCGTTATACATTAATATACATTCTAACACTTTCTCTCATTCTTCTAGGTCATTGAATCGCACGATGTATTCTAGTGTAAATCTACGCTCCCAGTTAGACTCCAACAAATTCACAGGACCAAACTTCTTGGATTGGCTATGGAATTTGAGAATTGTTCTCAAATATGAAAAACTAAGATATGTCTTAGATGAACCATTTCCCGATCCCTCTACTGCCGATGCATTTGATGAAGATCATATAGCTTACAAGAAGCTACTGGATGATAGTGAGCTGGCTAGCTGTATAATGTTAGCTTCTATGTCACCAAAACTGCAAAAGCAACATGAGGTTGTGGATGCTCATACCATAGTCTACCATCTGAGGGAACTATTTGATGAGTAAGCTCGGTCTGAAAGGTTCGAGACCTCAAGGTTGCTTTTCCGTTCTAAGATGGCTGAGGGATCATCTTTAATGCAGTATGCACTGAAGATGAATGGATACATTGAGAGGTTAGGGAGTTTGGGCTTCATTATGGATCATGAATTAAGTATAGACTTGATTCTGATTGGTTTGACCAATAGTTATTTGCAGTTTGTGCTTAACTATCAGATGAACCAAATATCCACAACGATACTTGAGCTGATTAATCTGCTCAAAACAACTGAGCAGACTGTTAAGAAAGGCAGTAAGGCTATGATGCTGGTGAACTCTATTTTGTTTCTCGAAAGAAGAACTAAAAGAAGAAGAAGAAGTCCAAAAGGCCAGTGGGAGGTGTAGCCATAAAGAAGGCAAAGGAGACAACTTTAAAGGGGATATGCTTCCATTGTAACAAAAAAGGACATTGGAAGAGGAACTTCAAAGCTTATCTAGAGTCACTGAAGCAAAAGAAGGCATTAGATGACCCACCGTCTACTTCAGATATGTTATTTGTCATTGAGGTTAATATTATTTCTGATAATAACATTTGGGTATTAGATACTAGATATGGCTCACACATATGTGTTGATATGTAGGGTCTCAGGGATAGTAAACCACTCAAGAAGGGAGAGATGGACCTACATGTGGGAAATAGAGCAAGAGTTGCTACATTAACCGTAGGGACATATGTTTTATGTCTTTCTAGTAGGCTAGAGTTAGTTTTGGAAAATTGCTATTATGTACCCATTGTGACTAAAAACATTGTATCTATTTCATGTCTTAATAAAGCAGGATTTCATTTAACTTTTTAAAGCAATGGTTGTTCAATTAAGTTGAATGAAATCTTGTATGGTACTGCTACATTGTGCAATGAAATTTACATATTAGATATGTCCAATCTAATTTTAAATATCAATAATAATAAAAGACAAAAGCGAGACACTTAAGATCATCTTACTTATGACATTGTCGACTTAGCCATATAAATGAGAAACGTATGATTAAGCTACACAAGAATGGTGGCCTATGGTCATTTGAATATGAGTCATATGATATATGTGAATCTTGCTTGTTAGGTAAGATGACTAAATTACCTTTTAAAGGAAAGGGTGAATGAATTAATGAGTTATTAGACCTAATACATTCTGATGCATATGGTCCGATGTCCATTCATGCTAGAGGTGGTTTTGTGTACTTTATTACTTTTATCGATGATTATTCACGATATAGGTATGTGTATCTAATGAGATACAAATATAAAGTGTTTGAAATGTTCAAACAATTTAGCATGAAGTAGAGAAATAATTCGGTAGAAGTATTAAGACACTTTGAACAGATCGAGGTGGTGAATACTTAAACGAGGAATTTCTAACTTATCTCAAAGATAATGGGATAGTATCCCAATGGACTCCACCTTACATACCACAACATAATGGTGTAGCTAAAAGGAAAAACCAAACCTCGTTAGACATGGTAAGGTCGATGATGGTCTTAGCAGATCTACCAAAATCCTTTTGAGGTTATGCACTCGAGACTGCTATTTATCTGACAAACAGAGCCTCTTCTAAGGCAGTTGAAGTTACTCCATATGAGATATGGACTAATAAAAGGCCCTATCTTTCATATATGAAAGTTTAGGGTTGTCCGACTTATATGAAGCAGATTCAATTAGATAAGCTTGAAGCGAAATCTGATAAATGTCTTTTTATAGGATATCCTAAGGAAACAATTAGATATCAGTTTTATAATGCTTTAGAGCAAAAGATTTTTGTCTCAAAGCATGCTGTCTTTTTAGAGAAAGAGTTTCTTATAAGAGAAGACAGTAGGAGCAAAGTTGAACTTGATGAAGTTCACGATGCTCAAACAGACATAAATCAATTGTCTGAACCCAAAATTGTTATTCATGCAGATGAGACAATAATTGAACCTTCTATCACATAAAATGTTCGAAGGTTGATCGAAAGTTTACGTGTGCTAAAGTTTCACTATTTTAACCTAGATAATACTGCAAGCACACGGGTGGTTCGCGTAGTACCTAAGGTATCGATCCCTTGAGAGGGGTAATCTAATCCTAAAATATAAGGTGAAACTAAAATGCAACAATCTAAAATAAACAATCAATACAGAAAATTAAACAATCAACCAATCAATTACAAGAATTACATTTCGGAAATAATAACAACTAGTAATTCACACAACCCAATCCAAACTTAACCTAGGACCTACCAAATGAGAGAAAGGGGGTTTTAATCTAAAATTACTGAAAATCTAATCAATTATGCAATTATCGAGTTACTGGATCTAGAGTGTCCTAGGGTGGATTACTCTCTCTCGAGTTATAATCTTTAAACCCTAATTAATAATCCCTAATTTAAATTATGGAATTGTGATCTCTCGATTCAAAATTGACCCAAAACCTAAATTAGTTCTAAAATTGTCTATTAACCTACTGGAAACCTATGGTCGATCTCTCGTTACCTGATTTCACCAGTTTGATTCAATTCTTATCTATCAATTTATCTAACTCTCGTTAGCCTAAATTAATGATATTCACTCGACTCACCCTCTCAGTTTGTTGCTGAATTATTAAAACCAAATATTGAATCACAAAATAACTCAAATAAAACACAATGTATCAAATTTCATAAATCTCAAGAACCAAATCCCAAAGGTGAGTTTAGATAAAAATCGACATTTGACCTAACGTATTCTCGACAATTTTCTTAATTTCATAAATCAACAAAACTGAAATAAATTGGAAAATACGTTTGGAATGAACTTGTGGAGGCAGTAATGGTGGGAAACCACCTGTTTCGGGAAGTACTTCACGTCAAACTTCGTCTCCATGTCTCTCTTCCCTCGTCTCCTTCCTCAAATCACTCAATAGCTCCTTAGGATTCTGAATTTGCTGAAGTACAAAGCTCTGTTAAAGGCTACTCTTTCTATCTTGTAATGTTTTTTTTATATCTTGGAAGTCCTAGGTTTAATCTGGGGTCAAAACAGTCCAAATAATTACTCAAAATTCGAGTTTTTGTATCAGCTCGCCACAATCGTGGCCAGCGCATAAACCTTCCTGTTACGATCATAGCCCAAAGTGTGTGATCGTGGCCAGGGTCCTATTAGCTCGCCTCTTTCTGTCACGATTATGGTCTGTTGTGTCACGATCATGGGTCATGTTTTTGGCCTGAAAGTCTCTGAAACTTCTCAGTTCTTCGTCGTTTACCTTGAAATACTAACAAACCCATCAAGGTACCTCAAAAATATAACATTTAAGCTCAAAGACCTATACTAACCTATAAAAACACTTAAATACATAAACTAACACAATTAAAACATAAATACACACTAAACACTCAAATTAACATTAAATACTTAACAAATCAAACCCTAAAATACAATGCAAATCACAACTATCATAGGTCAAGTAGGATAAGCAATATTCCAAAGAGATATGGATTTCTCGTAAGTGAACAAAATGACGTGTTGCTCATAGAGGACGATGAGCCTACAACTTATAAAGAGGCTTTGAAGAGTTCAAAATTTGAAAAATGGCTTCAAGTTATGAAGTCCGAAATAGATTCCATGTATGAAAACCAAGTATGGACTTTGGTTGAGCCACCTAAAAGGTTAAAACCTATAGGGTGCGTGTGGATTTTCAAGAAGAAAATCGACATGGAAGGTAATGTGGTCACTTATAAGTGAGGCTAGTCGCTAAAAGTTATCGTCAAAGACAAGGAGTTGACTATAACAAGACATTTAGCCCCGTAGCTATGCTTAAATCCATTAAAATACTTCTAGCCATTGTTGCTCATTATGATTATGAAATATGGTAGATGGATGTGAAGATGACTTTCCTAAATGGAAACCTAGTTGAGGATGTATATATGATACAACTTGAGGGCTTTGTATCTAAAGATGGCACAAAGATGTGCAAGCTTCAAAATTCTATTTATAGATTAAAACAAGCATTTAGGAGTTGGAACATCTGATTTGATGAGACAATTAAATAATTTGGTTTCTCTCAAAATCTTGATGAACCTTAGGTTAGTGGTATTGCTATCATATTCCTTGTGTTATATGTGGATGACATATTACTAATAGGAAATGATGTCTCAAGTTTGTAATCAGTCAAAGTTTGGTTGTCCCGTAATTTTTTCATAAAAGACCTTAGAGAAGCAACTTATATATTGGGAATAAAGATCTATAGAGATAGATCAAGGAAGTTGCTAGGATATAGACCAAGTAACTTACTAGGCCTTTCACAGTCAACATACATAGACAAAGTGCTAAATAGGTTTAGCATGAAGTAGTCCAAGAGAGGGTTTCTTCCTGTGACTCATGGGATAAAGCTCTCAAAATCTATGTGTACTAAGACATAAGATGAGAGGACTTGCTCCTAAGACACAAAATGAGAGGACTTGCATGAGTATGATCCTGTATGTTTGGACAGTAGGATCAATCATGTGTACTATATTATGTACAAGACCCGATATATCGTATGCTCTAAATGATACGAGCAGATATCAATCAGATCCTGGTGAGGGTCACCGGGTGGCTGTCAAGAATATCCTAAATTACTTGAGAAGGACTAAAGATGTATTCTTGATATATAGAAATGGAGATCTCGTAGTGAGAGGGCATATAGATACTAGTTTTCAATCTCACCAAGATGACTTTAAATCCCAGTCAGGTTATGTTTTCACAATGGATGGTGGAGCAGTCATTTGGAAAAGTTCCAAACAAGAGACGACTGCAGATTCGACGATCAATTCAGAGTACCTTGCAGTTACAGAAGCGACAAAAGAAGTTGTTTGGATTAAGAAGTTTGTTATGTAACTTGGAGTGGTTCCTAGCATAGTAGACTTAATATTGTTGTACTATGAAGGCAATAGGGCTATTGCTTAAGCAAAGGAACCGAGGTCTCATCAGAGATCCAAGCACGTACTCAGGAGATATCACCTTATTAGGGACATTTTTTATAGAGGTGATATGAAGATAGAGAGAGTGCCCACAGATCAGAACATCATTGATCCTTTGAGTAAGCCACTTCCTCAAGCAAAATTTGATTCTTGTATACTCGCATATGGTATTAGATACAAAGGTGATTGGCTTTAGTGCAAGTGGGAGATTGTTAGAATAGTGCTCTAAAGGCAATCATCTTTAGCACTTTTGTATAAACTTTATTTTAATTAATAAAGTGAAAGGCATTTTTTATTAATTTGATATTCGTTAATAAATGAATTGATATTGATCTTAAATCAAATTAATGAAGTTCTTGGTACAAAACATTGATGAAGGAAATCATGATGAGATTATGATAATGAGATTCCTATCATGTGCAAATATGTTAGTATCTAAATAATTCCTAGTTATAGAATTAATAAGACAGGACATTATTAATCTAGACAGACTTGCACATGTTATAATCCTTGATTTGATCAAGCAGTGGATCTCACAAACTGTAAGCATGAGTTGTTTAAAGTTAATATGTGGATGCTTACTAAGGGTAGTAAGTACATCGGATAACCAGCTATGAGATTATCATATAGATCATCTATCGAATGTCAATGATTAATCTCATTATAGCAATGGTGCAAATATCCTTAGACTTGAGGTACTCAATGATATCTTAGACACTAATCCTGTGCTTTGACATTATTCTTTGTTACCTCAAGATGAGGTCACTCTTAAGGTGGTGATTGGGTAAAGCTATTGGTATTCGAAGGTAATTGGGTAGCTAATAAAGAAATTACCACTCCTGATAGAAGGAGATGATACCCAAGGCCTCTTAAAAGGTCATTACTTAGGAGTCTCTGGCCAGAGCAGTTATGTGTCATAAAGAGAGTCTTCAATGACACATAGAGTTTGTGTGTTAATCCACTTATATTCCAACAAATTGGCATTATAAAACTATTCATGATTTGATTGAATTAAGAGTTAATTCAAGTGCTTAAAATAGCCAAGAACCTAAGGTTCACACACATAAAAGATTAGATGAAAAACAAAGTGTGTATGTCTATTTTTAAGCAAGCCATAATCGTGAATCATAGGGCCATGATCGTGGCCGAAGGCGAGATAGGCCACGAGTGAGTTCTTCATTTATGTACAAGAGTTCTTCCACTTCTTACACATATAAGTGATAACATAAGGGCTTTAGAAGAGTTCTAGAGTGAGAGTGAGGTGTTTTGAGTCTTATTCTTGCAATTCATGCAATTGTTGCATGAATCAAAGTGCATACAACAAGATTCTTAACCTATTTTACATCATCTTGAGCATCTATTAGAACTCATCTAGTTTGGTGCTCAAAATACCCTTGTACATTATTTCTTCATCCTCTTTGCATGTTCTTGGGTGATCAAGGAAGGGTTTGGTGTTTGCAACAACCCAAACAAGGAGAAGAAACAAGAAAAGAGGAGATACAAAAGGTAAAACATGTTTTATATTTGATGTTCTTTACATATCCTTGCATGAATGTATGATTATGTGATTTTTGGGTTGTCATGATGTCGAAATCTTGATTATGACACTTCCGTTGCATACGCATGCATATGATGCATGCAACCATGGCTAACCCAAGCATAGAGAGTGATAGACCCTTATGGACGTCATAAGGCCACAGTTCAATGCCCATCATCAAAGGATTATACGACTACCAGTACAAGCAAATATATTTGAGATCAAACCATCACTACTAAACATGAACTAACGTGCAATTCTACAGATTAGCCAATGAGGATCCCAATGCTTATGTAGCTAATTTCTTAGAAATTTGTGACACCTTTTGATATATTGGGATGTCGGAGGATGTTATTAGGATGAGACTCTATGTTGGAGGATGTTATTAGGATGAGACTCTTTCCCTTTACACTTAAGGATCGAGCTAATGCCTTGTTAAATTCTCTTCGTACAGCCAAAATCACAAATTATGAGTAGTTGGCGCGAGTTTTTCTGGATAAGTATTTCCCTCTAAACGAGATAGCACAACTAATCAAGCAAATTATCAATTTCCATCAAAATGACGAGGAGTCTTTATATGAAGCGTGGGAGTAGTATAAGGAGTTGCAAAGAATTTATCCTCATTATAACTTACCCAACAAATTCCTGTTGCAAACCTTCTACAGTATAGTTAACCCACCCATAAGGAGCATTATAGATGTAGATGGTAGAGGATTATTCATGAGGAAAATAGTTAAAATAGCACATGATCTGTTAGAAGACATGGCATACACTAGTTGTCTTTAGACATTAGAATGAAGTAGACAACATTCAACCTTTTAGGACCCAGGAGGAATGATTACTGTAAATTTAATGACAACATTGGAAGCTGAGATCAACAACCTAACCAAGCAACTGAATAGCCTAAAAGCCACCTCTTCCCCTCCAGTCACAGCAATGCAGCACTAATATGAGTCATGTGGATAAGAAAGCTACATTGCAGCTGATTGCTTCTTAGGGGAACACAACAACATGGAGCAACTCAACTTTAATGGAGCACAAGTTGGTCAGGGAGATAGCAATCCTTATTCCAGCACATACTAGTAGAGGTGGCATAACCACCTAAATTCTCATTGGTCTAACAATATTGAGATTTAGGAAAGAAATCAAGGGTCACATGGATATCAACAGGATAAATATAATAACTATGATTCCAAACTGGACAAGATCATGGATAAGCTCATAAGTATGGATGAGGCCTAAAAGAGGATAGAAGGGCAAATTGATCAAGTAACAAGGACTCATGCCTCTTCTATTTTTAGCCTGGAGGTTCAAGTGGAATAACTTGCCAATGTGTTATCTACAAAAAGTTTGGGAATTCTTTTAAGCAACACGGAAGTATATCCAAGAGAGCAAATTAAGGCTATCACACGTAGGAGTAGGAAAGAGTTAGGAGAACTAATAGATAAACCAGCTAAAACCCACTTTGTAGAAAACCAAAAGAAGCAGAAAAAGAATGAAGAAAAGAATAAGGACCCTCCTTATACTCCTCCACCGCCTTACCCACTAAGAATACCATTCATAAGAATTGATAATGTCGAATCTTTAAAGAAGTATGAGGAAGAACAATAGATGACAACGAACATCGAGTTTAAAGAATCTATGAAAGTCTCTATTCGTGAAGCAAAAGAAGAAAAAGAAAAGGTAGTGATTAAGGAAAAACAAGAGCAGCTCACCCTTTTACCAAACAAACTGCTCGACTTAATAGAAGATTCAGGGAGTTTCGTTATTCCCTATTTTATTGACAATTTTGTTAGTGAAAAGGAAATTACTGAAATTAATTGGTTTTCTCAACTTTATCAATATTGTCCTTCTGATTATTTTTACAATTTGTAGCTTACTCACATTCTACAAAATTGATGTTGAATGAGAAGGTGGAAGCAAGCCACTCATAATTGATCCGGGTTGAACTTCCAAGGATTCAAGGTCAAGCTAATGACCCTAAATACGCACATTTAGAAGTTAGATTTAAATTCTGTGTAGTTGGGTTTATTTTAAATTCTAAAATAAGTTTGTAATGATGTCGAATGGTTAGATTGCTAACTCTTTTATTCTCTTTGAATCAATTATAAGAAAGGAAACCTAGTTCGGTGTCAAGTGCATTGGGTCTCCATCTCCAACATCATCCCTACCTCAGTCACCCTAATGAGTTCATGTTCTAACTCTTGCTTTTTCATTTTTGTTAGTATTTTCTTCTTATGTTTTCATATATTGTGTTTTATTTTCCCCTGGGGTGTTTGTGTACCCTTCTCACATTGAGGACAATGTTTTGTTCAAGTGTGGAGAGGGTTTTGTGTTTTTACTTTGAGTGAAAGTTTTGCATATTGTATGATAGTTTATTAGGTTGCATATTGTCAATTATGTGAATGGGTTGATGGATTAGATGGATTGAAATCAATTTAATTTTGAACATAATCCATTAGGTTTTGAAGTGTCATTAGCTCGCAAAATTAGTAATCTGGGTTCTTTAGCTAAAATATGCAAGTTAATTAGGATTTAGTGTTAGTTTATCACCCTATAAGTTATGACATTCATTCATAATTTTAGGTCTCTTGACTAAGTAACTTAGCTAGTATTTTTTCATGAAAATGAGTAGCTAAAGCAATTCATTCATAATTTTAGGTCTCTTGACTAAGTAACTTAGCTAGTATTTTTTCATGAAAACAAGTAGCTAAAGTAATAAGGTAGGCATTAATTAAAAAAAGTGTTTACTAATTTTAAATAAATAACTATTCCGCTGGCCTTCGAGTTATGAATAGAGCTAGTAGCTAGTTGAGAATGTGATGGAGCCAAGTAACCAGATCGACATGCATCACAATTGTGTGCCTTCACGTCAAAAGGCTATAATGACATTCCAGCCAAGCAACTTAATAAAAACATGACTTAGTCGAGTAATCGGATCGACATTCATCATCAATGTCTGCCTCTATATAAAAGACTAGGTCTTTGTCTACAAAAAGTAAATAAAAAATGTTTTCTAATAAAAACCTACAGAACTTGTAAATAGCTTGACTTTGCATGAAAACGTACATAAGAGTAGTTACAGAGTTTGAATGATCAAATAATTATTAATGTGTGTGTACAATTGAAAAGGGTGAATACCTTGACATTTGGGTCTTGATTAATATGTATATTTAGTCCAGTGCTCCTAAATGTGGATTTTGCGTATTAATGATTTGGAATAACTTAAATGATTGTGTTTAAAGTTAAATTTATTTCATAAAGTTGAAGCCATTTTCTCATTATTGCATTGTGTGCTTTGTGATTTTGAGTTGTTTATTGTTTTATTTTCTTGAAGGCAAGTTTAAGTTTGAGGATGTTGATAAGTGTAAATTGTTGTTAATTTAATCATTTAGTATGTGTTTAGGCTAGAATTGTGTTAGTTTGTTAATTATTTATGTTTTAAGTGTTTTATAGATTAGTACAAGTCTTTGAACTTAAATATTATGTTTTGAGGTACCTTGATGTATTTACTAGTGTTTTAGGGTCAACATCGAAGAATGGAGGAGTTTCAGAGACATTCGAGCTGAAACAATGACCCACGATCGAGAGTGGGCCCTCTATGATTATGACAGAAGCCTAGGGAAGGGCCCGCGGTCGTGGCTTGCATCAGACAAATACGCAGACACTCAAGAATGTCAAGTTTTGAGGAAATTTTTGGACCTTTCGGACCCTAGGAAAACCCTAGGGTTACCCAAAACACAAGAGGATATTTAAAGCACAACAAAAAGAGGCAAAAGGGAGCTTTTGCATCAGCCGCCTTAAGAAACGCTAGAGAGAAATCATCGAGAGATAGAGGAAGAGAAGAGGAGAAGAAGCTGACTCAAAGTACTTCCCAGATTAGGAGATTTCCTGATGTCGCTACCTCTTGTCATCCATTTTAGATTGTATTTCCTATTCTTTCAGTTTCATTATTGTACAAAATTGGATTAAACAGTTGATGATAGATCTAGAATGTCAAGGATATTATAAACTCACATTCGGAATTTTATTCTTTAATTAATGAGAATCCGACTGCTTATGTGTTTATTGGATATTGTTGTGGTTTAATTCTACTATTGCATAATTTGATAATAAACTAAGAGGGTGAATCGAATGAAAAACGATTAAATTGGACTAATGAGAGTTAGGTGATTTAATAGAAACTAGAATTAAATCATATTAGTAATTTGTGCGAAGAGAGATCTTGTATAGGTTTCCGATAGTTTATTAGAGAACTTTAGAACTAATTAGGGTTTTGGATAGGTTGTGAAGTGAGACATTGCAACCTCTATAATCTAATTAGGGTTTATGATTTAAGGTTAATGGTTATAACTCGAGAGAAAGTAATCAACCCTAGGATAGTCTAGAACCAACAGTCCAATAATTCATAATCAGTTAAGTTATCATTAAGGATAGGTAAAATTCCTTTTCTCTCAATTGGTAATTTCCTTCAGTTGATTTTTAGGTGTGTTACAATTGCTTAGTAATTAATATTTTCCTATTTGATTATTAATTTGATTGATTGAATTAAATTCTCGTTTTAGTTTCATTGCATTTTAAACTTCTGTTATTTGTTTATGGCCATAGATTTTAAGATTAGATTAGTTCCCTCCTCTTGGGATCGACACCGTTAGTACTACGTTAACGAACCCTGAGCTTGCAAATTATCGAGGTTAATAATTAAAACTTACACACAACCAAACCCCAGTCATATGTTAACTATCAATGAATGTTTATAAGATAAAAAGAAACGGAGTAACACAATTTCACCTTTTGTCAATCAAAAATGAAAACCCAGTTGTAGTCCCGATATTGCCCTTTGTCTTCTTGTAAACATTTAAGAAACCATTTCCATGATAATGGATTCTTAATTCTAACCACAGCTCACGCAATCAGACACATGTTGTTATTTACATCCAATCAAATGGCTAAAAGCAATTGCCCTCCATGTTTTCCCTTCAAGTGACAACCATCGACACATATCATAGCCCTATAACCAGCCAGGAAGCCCTTTTTATATATACAGACATATATATATATATATATTCTTATGGATACTTGATTATGAAAGAACTAACTGGATTGTACTTAATACAATTAATAGCTCCTCAAATCCTAAAGTTACTTTCCCCCTTCCCCTTCCAAAAGCTTTAATGCAATGTTCTTCACTCTACTCAACTTTTTATATGTAATCTCAACATTAAAGACCCTTAAAAGTGCACCCTTAAGCCCTGTAACATCCTACGTAAGATAATCTCTAAATTATAAGAGATATTTCTTTTCAATCTATAGTACCTTGAATTTGTTTGTTCTGTTATTCTCTACCACACTAATGGTTGGATTGAAATGTTTTATTTTGAAATATTGTCCCATGTTATGATGTAGAATCATGTATCCTCCACCTATAACCCTTCTTATATACAGTAGTAAACCTTTAACTCTCATTCTTAACATATACATAATTAAAACCCTTGTCAACAACATATTACACTAGGGCTTTGCCTAAACGCTTTCACTGAATCAAAAAACATACCAACATTTAAATCAATTGACCTTAGCATACCATTATGTACATTAAATTTAAGAAACTTAGGCCTTCTTCTCCTTTTTTCATATAAACTATCATCCATGTTTCTACGCTTATTCTATCTTCACATATTGAATCTATATCTATATCTATATCTAGTATATTATTTAGTGGTAATTCTTCTCCGCCACTATAAACAGCCTCTTTCACAACCTATTCATCATCTCCATCATCAAATATATCATCAGATCAACTAAACATAATCATTAAAGTCACTAACTTATCCTTCCTCACCTTTATTGTGTTAGATTATTTTCCCTCCCTAAAAGTAGGATGATTAACCTCTTTTAATTACATTATATAACCTTAACTTACAAGTTTAATTACCTTAGGACTCTGTTATGTAACTATAGCCTCTAAATACTCTTATTGGTTTATTAAAGGAAAATTTTGGAAGGTGAGAGAGCTAGTGATAGGATCTGGCAATCAATTTTCATTACTTGACATTTTTGGGCTTCCTTAACATATAAGAAGGTATGGGAGCAAGAATTAGAAGGAGGCCAACCTCAACTTTAATGCAATTAGGGATATATTATTGTATCTTTTATTCTTTTCTTTCTTTTATGTTAAGATTGATTTATTTTTGTTTTATTTTATTTTCATAATTTTTAATATCTAAATCCCTCGTTAAGGTTAGGGTTATAGTTTATGCTAGATATTTCAATTGTTAATGCCTGAATTGTTATCATTGTTGAAGTTTAATTTAAACTTATATATATTGCAAGTATACATATCATATCTTATAATATAAAAAGTATTGTTCCAATAAGGAATGTATTAGCCACTTATCAATTCTTGTAACACATTGTTTAAGGTCAACAATATGATAAATAATGAGAAAACAAACCAAAGAAATTGATAATTGAATAATTAAACAAATGGTAGTGAATTTGTTGATTAATTAATGATGAAAACTTAAGAATTACTTCCATCCTTATTTTGTTTCACGTCACCTTCTTAATTTAGTAATACACAACCCTATATATCTAATAGTTATAATTACTCTCTCTCGAGATCTACGCAAGTAATCACAATTAAAATAGATAAGAATTGGATTGTGACCTCTCAATCTATCAAAACTCTTATTAACTATCTAATTAGATTTAAAGATATGCTAAGTGTAACTAATCAATAATTAAGGTCTCTCTTCAATTAACCATTAATTTGATGTTTATAGGCCTATTATAGTACTAGGTCTCACCATGCAACACAACATAGATAATTCAATCTTTCCAGGGTTTTCCCACTTTTTTTGGTTCCAAAAATGTCAAGCATACAAAAATCTTGTAAGTTAGAATTGCCAGTGCATGGTCATGCATTGAGGATGCACAATTGTGTATAATCATCCTAACTCTCAAACACAATTGTGCATGGGCATGCACGATAATGCTAGAGGGTTCATCCTCATGCTACTTGCATGCACAATTGTGTATGTTCTTATTCTTCAACTTTTTTTCCATTTTGAAAAGTAATTAATTCATTTGATTAATCAGTGTGTATAACCACACAAAGAAACAAAAGTACATTAGTAACAAAATATGAGGAATGTTGTTGTCCTAGTTACAAGTTGGAAAGGTGAAGTCAAATCTAGTAACCATTTTCTTCTCATGGCTGTGGACAAATTTTCAGCCAATCTCCTTGCTATTAGGATGATTTTGCATTGAAAAATGATTTTCTGGTATAATTGTTCCATCCCTCTAGCCTCCCCCTGAATATTCTTCGTTTCCTTTCTTGCCAAATGAAATACACCATTTAAGTTAGGATGATTTTTAGTGCTTTATAATCTACCTTTTTCTCCATTCTCAAAGTAGCTAACTAATCTATCATCTCATTGCAAATGTTGACTCTTTTATCGTATCCAGTCATCCTTATATTCTTCTCTAGATGATTTTTGTATACTTATAAGTAATCATCATGTGATCTATTAACTTCGGGTAAGTGTTACAAAGTTCACGTTCTATTGAAGCAATTCGAACTTTATCCTGTCTTTGGTTGAGAGACTTCCAGTAGTCCCTAACTAGAGAATAAGTGCATATAATAAGAAGATATTGTTGTCCCATACAAGTTTACTCCATTTCACTCTATTATTTTGTTCCTTTTGGATATAGTTCCTACAGCCTTTTGAGCTAAATACATAAGCATTCCATAGGATTTCATTTGGTTTTGCTTCTTGACATTTAGACATATTGTTCATGATTATCTCCACTACCCTATTATTATGGAAAGGCCAACACCATTGATTGTTTCTAATAAGCTTCCTTACTTTGGTGCTAGGATTAATCATTAGTTTTAGATGTTGGACCTCCTCTACTTTGTACAATGGTCCTTTGATGTGCCAGTTTTCAACCAAAATGATGTTAAACCTCATTCCTAATTTTATGGAAGACCATGTTCTGTATCCATTGACTTGTTCCTAGTGTTTGTCACAAGTTTCATCTGCTTGAGTTTCATGCTCCAAATGTTATTCCTTTTAATGTAAACATTGTGTACCCATTTGACCCATAACTCCTATTTCTACCCGCATAATTGATAGGTGTGCATTAGGATATGTTTTTTTAGGTAATTGGCATGTGTTTTCTAGCATAGTTGTTGATTATTGTTCTAGTTTAGAATTCATTTTGTATGTTTCTGTTAAGTTTGATTTTCATTGTTGTTCTTGTGTGTTTCATGTTAATTGAGGGCAAGAATTGACTATTTTTAGGTAGGAACAAGGAAGGAGCAACTTGGAGGGTGAACTAAAGATCAAAGATGAGAAGAAATTAGGAGTGCATCTGTGACAAATTCCCACGTTCGTGGGAATCATGCAAATTCTCACATCACGTGGGAATTACAGAAGAAAATGAGAGATGCGTCTGTGACAAATTCCCACACTTGTGGGAATCATGCCAATTTCCACGAGCGTGGGAATTACAATCCAATGCAATCTGCAAGGCTTCACTAAACTTAAGATTTTTGGACTATAAAAGAAGAATTAAGCCTCCATCTTCAGAAGATACGACACACGCCTGTAAAAACACCATCCTTGAGTGAAGAATACATGTTTGGAGCATTAAGGAAGGATTGAAGACAAGGATCATCATCAAGATTGGGCAAAATAGCACATCAACACCAAAATTCCAGATTTTGGCAAAGAAGAGAAGGAGTCTTTCTATTCAATTTTTTGTCATTTTAATCTCTTCTATTCTTTGTAAAAATGGATTATTTTAATGTTGATGATGTTATGGAGACCATGTTAGGCTGATTTTATTTTAGGGATTGCTTTTGAAACTATTATGTTGAACTCCTATTTTATTGAATTGAATATAATTGTCTTTGTTGATTTTATTTTTAATTGTCATCTTGCAACAAATTGAGAGAGTGAGTGAGATGAAATTCATGTAGGATTGTACAACGAGAGTTGGCGACCTATGGACTAGCAATCATCAAGTTAATTGAATATTTAGAAAAAAGATCTCGACTAGTCAATTGATCACCCATAAGATAGTTTGATAACTAATTGAATTGGTAAAGTCATTGGGTAGATTGAGAGATCGTCCAATTAATTCTCGTTAATTTGATTAGGGATAAATAGTTACACCTGGAGAGAGTGTAAATAGTACATTCAAAAATCTATGGTGAGTCATAATTCAATTGATAAAATATGAGGGAGACAAAATAGGAAAAAAATAATCTCTAGTATTTAGATTTTTGAATTCAGATTTTCTGCAATTTCGGTATTGTCTATTATTTACATTAGTTTTTTAATTTTAATTTAAGATTATTTGCATTTTATAATTTAATTTCTTAAACAAAATTGTGTCTAAATTAAGCGGTGTCTAGGCATCAATCCTTGTGGGATCGATATCTGCTCTTTTTATTACAAGTCATGACTCATTCGCTTGTGGTTTTTGAGCGTAAAACAAGTAGATAGGTTTTACCATCAACAAAAACCACTATATTTTATTAGCTAAGTTGATTTTGTATTAAGGATAAACTGATAAAGACTAAAAAGAAAGGTTCAACTTATAGTTCATATATTTTAGAGATCATTCATATAGATATTAGTGAACTATATTCTATAATTAGATGTAAAAATAAGTATTTTATCACATTCATCGTTGATTTTCCTATGGCTTTGTTTACTTGATTAATGAAAAATATGGTGCTTTTAGTATGTTTAATATCACTAATATTGAGGTTGAGAAGTAATAGGAAAAGTTACTAAAATTGTGAGATCTAATCATAAGGTGAATATTATGGGAGACATGGTGATTCAAGACAATTTTTAGGGCCTTTTGCTAAATATTTACAAGAATGTGGAATAGTTGTTTTGTATACAATGCCTGGAAGTCTTGAACAAAATGGTATGGCAAAAAAGTGTAAGCGCACTCTTAAAGATATAACAAGGAGCATGATGAGCAGTTCAAGTCTACCTAAATTTCTTTAGGGTGAGACTATTAAACTACCTTGTGCATTTTAAATCATGTTCTTAGTGAGTTTATTACTAAAACACCTTTTAAGTTGTGAACTTGTCGAAAACTTGGACTAAATCATTTTTATGTCTAAGGGTGTCTAACTGAGGTGAGAATTTACAACCCTATTGAGGAAGCCCTTCACCCATGTACAACTTAAGGTAATTTTTATTATTATCCTAATCATTTTAAAGGATTCAGGTTCTAGACTCCTAACCTTGGAACTAGAATAGTTAATCTCTATCAGCCAAATTCCTAGAACTTGATGTTGTTGATTGTTAGAATACACATCCTATAGAGCCAATTCTAGAAAAGGAAATGTTGTATATTCCTTTACATATTTTACAACAACACTCTTTGCCTACATTAGTTACAAAGGTTCACAATCAACTTGTTATTAATTCTCAAAATCCTCTAATTGTTAACCAAATTCAAGAGTTTGTTCCTTTGCTATCTCTGATGATTATATTGTGTATCTCAATGAGGATTGTTGTATGTTTGAAGATGTTCTGAAGCCTCTAACATATGATGAAGTGACGTTAGGTTTACATACCGATATATGGTTAGATGCTATGATAGATGAAATGCAATCCATGTATAACAATGGAGTTTGGGAAATTGTAGAACTTCCTAAAGGTTGTAAGACTATAGGTAATAAATAGGTATATAAGGTGAAAAGGGATAAGATGGAAAGATAGAAAGATTCAACGTGAGATTAATGGCTAAAGGTTTCACTCAAAAGGAACAAGTTGACTATAATGAGACTTTTTCATCAGTGTTTACCAAATATTCTTTATAATTATCAAGGAATCAATAGCCCATTATAACTTGGAATTACACCAAATGGATATACGGACTGCATTTTTAAATGGCGAATTGTTTGAAGAAGTTTCTATGCATGTTAAGGGTTTTTTTTATGTGGTAAGAAAAAAAAATTTGCAAACTAAAGAAGTCAATTTATGGACTCAAACAAGCCTTACGTCAATGGTTCCTCAAATTTGATGAAATAATGACTTCTTTAAGTTTTTGAGAGAACAAAATTGACCCATGCCTTTATCTTAAGATCTTGGGAGCAAGTCTTATATAGTAATGATATCTTACTAGTGAGTAGTGATTTAGGATTGCTTAAAGAGACCAAAGATTTTTTATCTAATAATTTTGATATGAAAGATCTCAGCTTCTTATGTGTTAGGCATTGAGATTCATAGAGATATATCTCATAGTCTCTTAAGTCTTTTTTAGAAAACCTACATTGAACATGTCTTGGCAAAATTTGGCATGCGAGATTGTAAACTTAAAGATATGACAATTATCAAAGGGTGATAAGTTTACTAAAAGCCAATGTCCTAGAATTGAAATTGGAAAGAAGGCAATGAAGAATGTGCCTTATTCTAATGTTTTAGTAAGTTTAATGAATGCCAAGTATACACTAGACTAGATTTTTCCTTTATTATTAATATTTAAGGTGGATGCTTGTCTAATCATAGACGTAATCATTTGGTTGTAGCAAAAAAAGTTATGTACTGCTTGCAAGGAATAAAGAGTCACATGTTGGTATACAAAATAGTTTATCGTCTGGAGGTGACTGGTTACACAGATTTTGATTATGCTAGTTGCGTAGAAGATTTGAAATCCACTTCAAGTTATATATTCAAGTTAACAGATGTGTAGATTTTATGGAAGAGTGTTAAGTAGAGTTTGTTGGCTTCATCTACCATGCAAGTTAAATATGTTGCATGTTTTGAAGCTACCATTAATGCAATTTGCTAAAGAATCTAATTTTTTGAATGATTGTTGTAGAGAGCATATCAAGACCTTTGATTATATACTACGATAATCATACAATAGTGTTCTTCACGAGGAATAATAAAAATTCTAGTAGGTTAAAGCATTTAGAGATTAGGTATTTAAGTTTTAGAGAATTTATAAAGAAGGAAGATATTGTGGTTGAGCATATTGGTACAAATTTCATGATTGTTGATCCACTGACTAGGGGATTAAGACCATTTGTGTTTCATCAACATGTTAATAATATGATGGAAGTCACATTGATATGTGTTTTATTTATCACTATTATTGTTTATAAGCATCACTACATTATATGATTATTCAAATTTATATTATTTGATTTCATGAGCATGAATGTTATGTAAATTCTTATTGACACCAATATAATAAAATATCATACTGTTGATAATATCATTTTGGTTTCTTTTGAAACAAATGTGACATACGAATAATTTGAGTTTTGTGAATTTCTCCTTTAGAGTTCATTACAAAGTAAATGCCATGTTGAAATCATTTATGAGGACTAATGGGTAGTAGCATAGTGTTTGAATCATTTATAGTGCTATTAATTGCTACAATGTTGCATCTTAAGGCTTAGCTAAACTATTAATATTAGTGATTATGGAAGGTCCTGTACTAATAAAGGGTATATCAACTACCATAGTTTTATGTGAGGATTGCTTTTGTAATCCAATTTATGATAACAATTAATGATGTCCTAGTTGTAGAATGTTAAATTTAATCTAAAATATATAATATGGGCTGCCATTAATTGTCATGTGTAGACTGTAGTATAGCTTAATTAATTTAGGCTTATTGAAGACAGTCCACTAGTATTCACCTAAATAGCACTTGAATTAAAAAATGTAATGGGTAGATAGCAAGTCGTAATGGGTGGTTATTTAAAATTAACTTCACTCTTTTATTAATAACTTACTGTCATTAGATAAATTTTTTATAAGGATGACAATTTTTGGCTCATGGACCTAAATTTAGTTAGTTTCAATGGATTGGCCCATAGGCCAAGCTCATGCCCAAATTGACTTGAAATTCAATTATTTTAAGCGAAATAACATCATTTTACTTTTAAAAATTGGGTCTCTAATAAAACTAAACTTAGGCAGTCCAAACTCAGATCTAATTAAAAAAATGTTGTATATTTTTTATTTTAAAATAATTATTATAAAAATTTGGCGAGGGCTACCTATTGCCATCCCTAATTTTTTTTATCCCATTTGAGAAACTGTCATCATGAAAATAAAAGAGAGAAGGAGCTGCCGTCATGAAACTGAAAGAGAGAAGGGGAGGAAGATTAGTTTTCAAAAAGCATAGATTAATGACTTCCAATTGAGGTGTGTTGTAAAATTCTTATTCTAGTTCATGTACACAATCAAGGATTTTGAATTTCGGACCGTATCGGTCGGTATCGTGTGATACGTACCGTATCGGTTGGAGAACAGTACAAAATCGAGGTACTTATGTACCGGATGTAAATACCAGTCAGTACCGGCATGTTTCGTCTAGTACCAGTCGATATTTATAATACCGACTATATACCTGTTAGTACAGGAAATTTTGAAAAATATAGGGACTAGATTACAAAATTTTCAAAATTTTCGGTACAAAATCAAGGTAATTATGTACCGGACGTAAATACCGGTTAGTACCGGCATGTTTCGCCTGGTACTGATCGATATTTATAATACCGACTATATACCGGTCAGTATAGGAAATTTTGAAAAATATAGGGATTAAGTTGTAAAATTTTTAAAAATTTTCACTCTCGCTTTTTTAATTTGTTATTTAGTTAGACTTTTATTGTGATTTTTTAATTTTTATT
>JAOQML010000006.1:17825919-17837488 GCA_027568935.1 Erythroxylum urbanii | reverse complement strand
AATTGAAATTGTAATATTTTAAATACTTTATATTGTTCTTAATTTTATATTTGTATGATAATAATTGTCTTTTTTTATATAAATTGTGGTTATTATTTATATGTGAAATATCTGAAATTATTATTATTTCACATTAATTATGATTATTATTCATTATTTTGATTTTTGGAGACATGTTTAAAAATATACAGTACAACTGTACAATGTGACAATGAATTATTTTGCAATTTTTTAAAAATAGATATTATTTCATAAATTTAAAAAATTATCTGAAACGGTATCTGGTGTTGACCGTATCAGTACAGTATCGTACTAGAACTCAATTCGCTATTAAATTCGGTACGGTATTCGTAACATTGAAACAATCCTTTATCAACCTGACATGTATTTCATAAAACCAAACAATTTTTCAAATCATCCTAAACAAAAAAAATACATTATCTGCCTCCGTTTTGATTATCGTCACGACTTTATAAATGCTCACCTAACTTAATCCTAAATATGGAAAGTAGATGCCCTGGAATAAACAATCAGCGTCAGTTGCTATAACGGATGCTCGTGATAGTAACTAGGAGACCAACTCTACATAAAAACGTGCAGCCATGCACAAAACTCCCTGGTACCAGATCCTTCTAGTCAATCATCAGCTGCATTATAAATGGCTTGACATGAAGAACTCGATCTGGCCAAGAATGGCGTATCCCAGGTCTCGGGACTCTTCAAGTCTTAGGCTTTTTATCACATCTCTCTTATTCCTCTCGTTAAGCCTCATGGTCCTATCTTTGTATTTGAAGTCATCGGTGCCGTTCAATAAACACGAACCTTCTTCGATGATCACTGGCCACAAATGGTTTGACGACCTGGTTGCTTCCGGTATCCGTAGCAAGAAACTGAAGATTGGTTTGGTTAATGTGGACGACGAGACACAACGAGCATACAGTAATATGCATGGCTTAGGGAAAACGGTTTCTATTGATTTTGAAACCATTTCAAAGGATCTGAAGTGGGTCGATTTCTTCCCAGAATGGATAGAGGAAGATGGAAAGTGGGGTCCACCTAAATGTCCGGAGATTCCGATGCCAACGATGGCGGAGGTTGACCTGGACGTTATCGTTGCCAGGATTCCTTGTGGCAGCGAAGTAAAGAAGAAGGGGATTAGGGACGTGTACAGGTTGCAAGTGAATCTTGTGGTGGCTAATCTTTTGGTGGCAAATGGGTGGGTCAGTCCTGATTTTCATCGGACGGTGTATGCTGTGTTCATCAGTTCTTGTGGACCAATGCAAGAGATATTTAGATGTGAAGATTTGGTGACTCGTACAGACTCTTATTGGGTATATAAGCCTGAGTTAAGGAGGTTGAAACAGCAGATGCTAATGCCTGTAGGTTCATGTCAAATTGGTTCACCGTATGCTAAGCCAGGTGCGAGTTGGTTTGGTTTCACATTCCGCGTTTTTTCACTTTTGCTTTGTTTACGCTTAGAATATAATACCCTTTTAGCATATATCTTTTCAAGCTTTTCTCTCCTTCTACCTTCATACGTCTCCTTTCATATAACCTAGCCACTTATGCATGGTGTTGACCACCTTACGAAATTCTTTCTTCGTCTTTGTTTGAAGATATACTAAAAAAATAAGAGAAATTGTCAAAGAGAGAGCGAGCATTTGAGAAGGATTTTAAAAAAAGCATAGATATACAACATCTAAGAAAGGTTTATAGGAAATAATTTGCTATTTGTATAGAAACTCTTTAAGGAATACACGAACAAATCAACACTAAAAAATTTTATACTGAAAACTAACTTCAACAAAACTTTTGACTCGATCAAATACATATTATAAACTTTTGACTTTCCAAGTATTTACGAGTCCTAGATTGACCAATGTATTTTTACTATTTCTTTTGCAATCATGGTGAATGGTAAACTAACGACATCATTTTTAAGGAGCTAAGGGTTTTAAGTAAAGAGTTCTAATTTCTCTATTTTTATCACTTTATGTATAGAAGTATTATCTAGAATGTTGAATCAAAGCATAAAGAGGCTTAAGAGCTAAGATTCCATAATAAAAGTAAGAGGTAGGAGTTGACTTTCACCTTATATTTGGGGATGCTAATCCTAACTTAGTACAACTTCTCATGTACTATAATCCATTAGTCAATGCCCTTTTATAAGTAAAAATAAATTTAATTTATATGTTTCATTAGATTCGCTTTATCTAACAAGTAATCTCTCCATGATCTTAAGCCTTAGCTTATAGGTGCTACCTTTTAAATACTTAGTCATTCTAATTTATGATAAAAGGCTTACATATAGAGATAGTCTATGCCTCTTTGATTTAATTATGAAGAAAATAAACCATCGAAATAATAAATTAATCTCGTATATTAGGAGACTTCAACTTGCCTCAGTAATGTTAGAGGATTTAGATATTCATTAAGAGTTGATACCTATATTTGCCTTTGAATTTGAACTAAAGAGGTGAAAAGATTGTTTTAAAATTTTTTGTGGTTAGGCAAGGCTGAAAAGATAACCAAAAAAGTTAAACGGAAAGAAGTTTGCTTTCTAAAGATGGAATTAAATTAGTTTGATTGATCAATAAGATGCTTATGGCTGAAAAAATTTAGAAGTTGTTTGAGGATTATGAATTTATATGGGTTGAGTGGATGCGTTCTTATATAGTAAAAGAATCAAAGTTTTTGGATTATCAATGAAAAGTTTAGCTACTCATAGACCTTAACTAAATATTTAAACTAAGGGATACAATGATTCGAGAAATGAAAGTCAAGATCAGAAATAAGTGGAAAGCCTAATTTTGGTTTGACAATTAGAATAATCTTGGTCCTCTTTATAAACTGTAAGGTATAGACAACCTCAACTTCTGTATTCCCTAGTATACTAAAGTTGAGGAAGTTATTAATACAGGTGAATGGCATTATAGGTATGAGAGTTTTAATCTGATAATGAATTCAATATAAAATTACAAACCAAGAATAGATCAAGAAGATAAGATAAGATGGATGAGGAATAGCACTCGATACTTTACTAATAAATCTTATATAGGATCATTTAGTGCCCCAACTAAGAGAGTAACTTGGAAGAACCTTGTTTATTTTAATAATAACTTTCCTAAAGGCTCCTTCTTATTATAGTTAGCAATCAAATATATATTAAAATTTTTGGATAGATTAAAAGGCATTATCTTGAGCAACACAATGTGTAAGCTATGTCTCCAAGCCATCAAACTCATAGGCATCTTTGTAAATTTACACAAATGATTTGAAACAATTCTTGGAAAAAGTGCAAAATTTAATGCTTTGGTCATAGATAGTCTCAATTCATGTCTTAGGTTGAATAGGTTAGATACAACAACAAAAATGACTCAACCATATTCAAATTGGTGCTAAATTATGGTCTCTACACTATATGGGAAGAAAGAAAGGGGAACAAAAAGAATTTTCAAAGGCTAACAAGAAAGCATGCATGATTTCAGCCTAAACACTTTCAAGTAAATTGGAGAATTTATTATGACAAAGGAAATCTTCAAGGATATCTCCTAAGGTACATTCCTTAATTTAATGTACTTAACACTTAGGATAAACATTATTAACTAGGTCTTATGGGACTTCTTACTCTATTGTATTGTTGGATTTCACCAATATTTGTTTTATGATATATCCTTTTTGGTATAAGAGTTTGTTTTGTAATGGTATCCTGGTGTATTTGTTTTATGTCTTAACTTTCAAATGTTAATATATTTTTTAAAATTTGAAAAATATTTAGTAAACAAAAATAAAAATAAAAATAATGATCAAATAAACATAGATGATCTATTTATATGAGATATTGGTATATTATTAAATAGTCAAATTCAAATAACTGGATTAGATTAGGTAAAAGTAATAATGATACATAGATATTAATTAACAGTTACTTAAACTTAATAAGTTAATAATTCTTTAGATTATGTTATAAGTAAAATAAATTAATTAATCCTTAGATGTTGTTATTAGGACAACATTGATTTTATCTCAATAAAAGGAAAAATCAATCGATAGGAATTAATCATATTCTATAAACATAAAATAATCTTTGTTCATCAATTAAATGTCATATATTCATAGGCATAATTTCATAATGAAATCAATGTATAGTTAGTGTCCATATTTAGACCACCTGTATATATATAGGCATACACATAACTTTTTTATTAAATAAAACAATTGGTATTAGAGTTTTGATGCTCTCACGAGTCATACAATCTTTTGTTTCTTCTTTTTCACAACTATAGATATAGCCTTCCTCCTTGTGTCAACAACTACTATATCTAAGTACTTCACATGTCATTATATCAACCACCACTATAGCAAATTCAACCATTGCCTTAATGTCCATTTACACTAATACTCAAATCCTAATTAAATTACCATTTACAAATTTCCCATATTAGCGTGCTTAGTTTCATTCCTTTCTTATTGGATATGATATAATAGGCTATATAGATGGTAATATAGCATGCCTAGAAGAGACTATTAGTATACATGAGAAAGTCTCACCCAATTCTGCTTACACTCGTTAGGTTCATTAAGACCAATTGCTCTTAAACATAATTATATCCTCTTTTTTAGAGCTAGTTATGCTACTTATTGCTTTAGTTAAAAGTCATGTGATGCCAAGAATAAATTAAGAAAACTATTTTTCCAATCAGTTAAGATTAAGAGTAATGTCTTTTAAAGAGAAACTCATCAGTACAACTCAAGGAAATAAATAGACGACAGAATATTTAGGCATTATCAAAGTCTTAGCTCTTGAACTTGGCATTATTAAATCTTCAATTGATGATGCAAATCTGGTTATACACTCTCTTAATGGACTTAGACCTGATTTCAAAGAAATATCAACATGAATTCGTGCAAGGGAAAGGTCCATTAGTTTTGAGGATCTTTATAACAAACTTGTAAAATATGAAGAATTATTGAAAAGAGAAGACAACAACAATGATATTAAAGTTGCAATGGTGAAATTCACAAGAAAATTACATCTCATATTTAGTAGGCTATAGAAACTATCTTTAGCAAGCTTGTGATGTCGCACCCCACTACCATAAAGTATATACCCAAACATCCCAAGGATATTCAAGTACATATCCTATAACAGTGGTATACTAGATCAAGCCTAATCTTTTAAATGGCATCATAAAGAAGATACAATACTTAAAAACTTCATCTCTTCATTTCATTTATAAAGGTTTACAGAGTAGATATTAAAAACTAATATTTACAACCTTTATAAACAAGTTTTACATGACATATGTAAACTACTTAAAAACAACTACAATTTCTCAAATGCCAGCTGACAGACCTTTGAGCCATATTTTTATCCAAAATGTTCTTCTAGAAGATCTTAGAAATCTAGGTCTCCTATCTCATACTTGAAAATATCAACGTTGCAATTTTGGATCAGTTTTATGAACTTAATGAGCGAACCATCATTAATGATCTCACTCCAGGCAAACACACAAATATCTTACAATCAACCAATTTTGCAAACATTTTTGAACGCAAAAAGACATAATGAATGTCATACACATCATATATATATTCTTTCAGAACTTGTACAACCCAATCAATCACATTATCATAGTATATCACCTTAACAACACAACTTCAGAAAAGATTTCACAAGCATATATTTCATAATCATAAATATACAAATGCATATACGTATGAGACTCCAGATTCGTTATTATTTGTTGTGACCGAGTGCCTTTCAGTTACAGATACAGATACATATACTGGCCCATTGGGCTCAGTCAGTTATAAAAATCACAGAGCAAAGCTCTATGTGCAGAATTCTGAGCTTAAAGCTCTTTCAGACTAGCTACTCTGATCATAACGCCTTTAACTAATCATGCATTTAATGAAATGCATCAGATAACAGAATATGCCATAATTAGCAATTGCTTATGATGCATAGACAGATACTTATGTTCATCGGACCTCAATTCAGCATTCAACTTTCATTGAGTATTTAGAATTCAATCACAGTTCAGTAGCAAATAGATATTAATCAAATTTCAGATACAAATAGGTCACTTCCAATGCACTCTTGAATATCAAACTCCTCTAACTTTTAAAGTCCAGAATTCACATACAAATCACAAACAATTCATTAATTGGAAAGTCAACAGAATCAATCAATCAATCCTAGGAAGATCATCTAAGTTGACTCACAAATGCTCCCTTTAGCTTATTGCCTTCAAGTCCCGGCAATGTCTGAAAGTGGTCACTCGACGTGCTCCTCTATATGCAATCATATACATTTATATATCACTTATGTGCATTTTCATAAGAATAATTAGTCATAAATACATTTATGAATGTATTATGCATCATGTATGTTCAATGACAATTTATCAGGTATGTTTCTTTAATACTCTTCATAAACAATTTACAACACCTTCAAAACATTCTTTAATCTCTAATACTCTTTACTCACTTTAATCCATTCATTCAACATCAATTAAATTCATTTAAGAGCTCATTTAAACCTACATGCCTAATATGGAAACATCCTTACTTGAATTAGGTTGAAAATATCCAAAACAAATCACCCTTTTTTAAAGTCTGTTGGGTCACACGATCATGACTTTCTTCCTTCTTCAGCAGAGTCACGATCGTGTAGATGCACGATCATGACCTATTGTGTTTTCTTCCTTCTTTCTTGCCATTTTTGACCTAGAAATAGAAGTTTTTAGGCAACACTTTCTTCTAATAAAATGTTCCTGTATGTCTTAAGTTTCTAATGACTTCAAATTCATACATTTTGGTTCAGTATCGTGCAAGTTATAATCAAAATACTCCATACTATTTCTTATACCTCTATACAACACAACCCTCAACTTCAAGCCAAATTTCAAGACTATTAAGGATAGATTTCAAATTTGATTCCTTCATGAACAATGTATCCATATGTCTCTAGTTTACTCCAAATCAAAATTCATCCAATTTAGATATTCACAGATCAAGTTATGGTCACAATACAGATATATGTTCAGTAAAACACTGCATATAACATACTCCAGCACAATTCATTGTCAATGTTCTATTACTTCTCTATCATTTCTCTATCCTTTCATGTTGATGATTCAGTTATACCTCAATCTTTAATTCAGTGATCTCTATACACAATTCACAAGTTTATGAAAAATCACATCACAAACACAGAACCCAATTCATACTTTGACATATCACATTTTCTGCACTTCACTAATCTTCATTTAACTTCAATTATCACAATCCTTTATACACTTTATGCACATTTTCTACTGATTTAACTCCTTCGCCACTTTACTTATATCTCAGAAATTGCTTCTTCCTACACCACTCACACATGCATCCATTCATCTTGCTACACCACTCACGTATGCATCTATTTTCAAACATGAAAACATCATAAAAAGTCATTTACACTACATAAAACTTAAAGCATAACTTACTTTTCTTAAGCTTCACTCTCGTAAGAAAAATTCCAAAAAGGGGGAAAAAGCTAATAAGAGATTTCAGTAACAATTGAAAACTCCAAATAGTTGAAGACTTTGCAATCGTATTAAGCAAACACTAAAGACATATGAACAAGCTAGGATTCGGTGATGGATAAGCAAAAAGGAAGGTTTTTGGTGATGGAGAATTTCGGTGAAGCCAAGGAAAGGAGTTGTAGAAACATATTTCCTAAATGACTAGGTGGCTCCATTATGCAATGCCACATGTCTCTCATGTATGTCTTACACTTGTCATCCATCTAATTTGTCCAAATGTCACACATTCACTAGTCCATTTGTCATACTTCTATTTGTCTCTTATTTCTATATTTTTCTTAGTCTAAAATATCCCACATTTTTCAATAAAATTTCTAAAATATCCGAAATGTCTCCAAAAATGCAAAATTAATTCTAATACACACCAATTCAATTTTCAAGACAATTAATCCAAAATTCACACTTTAATCACATTAAAAATCACTTATACCCGAAAAATGTCAATAAAATGCATGTACAATTATTTTCATAAGTGACAACATTATTCACGAGCATGTGTATGCCATATAATGCATGAAATGCACTTCTAAATTCTCAATAAACTCTCATATATAGGATCTTAGGGTTCTAACCCTAATCATGGAATAATGGGATGTTACATGTGAAACAGACAATCACTTCTTTCGTAGGTCAAACCATTAGACCTTAATCAATGAAAAACAGGTGGTTATAGCAGTAACAGTAATCAACACTCCAACAAAGTCCTCTGTCAACTATATAATTAAACAAGTCATACAACTAAAAATTGCATCAAAAACTAAGGCAATCAATCTCATAAACCAATGGAAAACTACGCTACTATTTCATCTATGAATAATCAAGGTTGGTTTATTGATTCAATATCCTTACATCAAGTTATCTCAAATTATAAAATCAATCTATTTAGTCTAACTATGGTGGAACTGATAAAATTAGTATTAGAGATGGTACAGGTTTGCCAAGCACTCACATATGTTTAACCAATCTTACATACTCTTTTTATTTTTCTTTACATAATATTCTTTGTGTTCTAGCAATGCTAAAAAACTTGCAAACTTTTTTGTAACAATGACACATCCATTAAACTTTTTTCCTTAGCATTTTGTTGTGAAGGAACTTTGCATGGGAGCATAACTTCTTTAAAGACCAATTAAAGATTGTGTTTACTAGCTACCTTATTCTTTATCTACTATAAGACTTATAGCAATGTTTGGCATTAACTCTTCTCCATCCAACTGGCATTATTGCTTAGGACACCCTTACTCTTATATCTTGAGTTATATCTTAAATTTTCTCCTTAACTTCTATCGCAAACTCTAGTTTCTCCTGTAATTCATGTTAGTGTAATTAAAGTCATTGATTACATTTTAATGTCTCCAATATTGAAAGCAATTCAGCATTAGAGTTACTATAGAGTAATGTTTGGGTTCCTTGCCCAATTCCTTCCATTGATGACTATCACTACTGCACTACCTTTATTGTCTGTTATATAAAATATATATGGTTGTATCCCCCCGAGAGAAAATCTAACGTCTTCTCACTATTTTCAAAATTTAAACCATTAGTAGAAAAATACTTTGTCAAACCAATTATCTCTATTTACTTTAATATAGAAGGTGAATATCAAGTACTAAAAAACCTATTTTCTACCCATGGTATTTCTCTTTTCATGAATCCACCATATACACCCTAACATAATGGTAATGTTGAGTGCTACCATCAAAATATTATTGAAATGGCATAAACAAATTACATTAAGCTTCCTTGCTACTCTTATTTGGGTCCTATGCCTTTAAGACTGTAGTTTATCCCATCAATCAGTTACCCATTGCACTTCTTAACATGATTTCTCCATTTGAAGCCTTATCTAATGACAAACGAACTACACATGGTTGCTTGTGTTACCTTTGTCTTCAACCATACACCTCCCACAACTTCCATCCTCGATCCAGTCCTTATGTTTTTGTAGGCTATTCTCAAAATTAAAGTGCTTTTTTAGGAAACCCAATTCTTATACTTCTCATTCATTTTAACCAGTCCTTGTGTTGAAACCAATACATCCCCTCCTTTAACAACCCTCTCTCTTTTAGTTTGTAACCCATCCTACATTTTTACATCCCAATCACTTGCCATAAGATGCGATTTTTTTACTATAAATATTAAAGAATACCAAGTCCTCTGCTATCATATTCAAGTACTCCTTCCTCCTCCTTTAATTCTTCTTCGCCTTTAAATTTCCAACACCAAATCCCTTTTAAAATATAGGTTCCAGTTACTCAACCACCTATCAAGAACTATCTTATTATTCTATACTAATTAACTTGCCCAATCTAACCATTACTTAATCACCAATCAAGAACTATCTCCTTTAGAAATATAAGTTCTTATCCGCACTCACCTCATAATTACCCGATCATAAAATCACATCTTTAAACCTAAACAAATTTTTATAGCAACTAATCACCCCATTCCTCTTACTTTAAAACCTATACGTGACAATCAAGTTGTTAAAGACCCACAATTATAGGTTGTTATGTTTGTTGAGTTTAATGCTTTAATCTAAAATGCTACTTGGGAACTAATCCCTGTATTATCAGATGTAGATGGGTATTCTGTATAAAATGTCACTTAAATGGTACCAATGATTGTTACAAAGCAAGACCTTTAGCAAAAGGATTTTATATAAAATCTAGGTTGGACAATATTGATACTTTTTGTCCCGTTATAAAGCCTACAATAATTAGAGTGGTTCTTACACTTGCTTGCCTTTATATCAAATTGACATAAATAATGCCTTCCTTCAAAGGAAACTTTTTGAAGTGGTGTATATGGCCTAATCACCTAGTTTTGTTAGCTTTACTCATCCCAATTTTTTCTACAACCTTAATAAAACCATTTGTGGCCTTAAGTAGGTTCCTCATGCTTGGTAATGTGAGTTAAGCTCCTTTATGCTTCAACAAGGTCACTAACTCCAAATTTGACTCATCACACTTCATTTACTCTCATTATGGCATATTGATGCACTTGTTAGTATATGTTGGTGATATTATCATCACCGGAAATAATTCTAATTTTGTTTTCAAGTTTATCACTTCTCTGTCTTCTGGACTTGTCACTAAAGATCTTAGACACTTACATCATTTCTTGGGTATAGAAGTCATACCAACCAAAACTGGTCTATTCCTTTAATCAATAAAAGTACATTTAGACATTCTTGACCACACCAATATGCTTGGAGTAAAAGGAATTGTCACACCAATGTCAACTTCCACCTCCCTCTCTATTAATGATGGTTCTCCTTTTGTCACAGCCACAGAATACCACAATGTTGTTGGTGCCTTAAAATATTTATTTTTCACCAAACTTAATACATGTTTTGTAGTAAATAAGTTATCTCATTTCACAAATTTTCCATTTAAGCTCTATTGGGTTATTGTCATGTCATATGGTACTTGAAAAGAACCATTCATCATGGTTTGTTTCTCTCCCACAATTCTAGCACAACATTGTAAACATATTCTGACACTTATTGTGCAGGAAATCCAAATGACTGTAGCTCCACTAGTGCATATCTTGTCTACTTTGGCAGCAATATCATCTCATAGAGTGCTAAAAAAGAAATATTTATTACTCGCTCCTCTATTGAGGTTGAGTATCACATTATTACAACTACTGCTTCTAAAAGTACTTGGGTTGGATCACTTTTACAATAACTTGATATCGCTTTATCTCAAATTCCAACAATTCATTATGAAAATATTGGAACTAACTATCTCAGTGCCAACCCAGTTCTGCACCCCCATGTGGCCATCAACTTCCATTTTATTTATGATCAAATTGCCCATCTTCTCTTATAATTTTCTCTTATTTCCACTCTTGATCAACTTGCTAATTCTTGGTTCATTGGCTTATGATCTAAAATTGGTGTCTCTGATCGACTCTCCATCTTGTGGGGGCATATTAAGACAACCTTATTTTTAACTCAATCAAAGGAAGAA
>JAOQML010000006.1:17767618-17803506 GCA_027568935.1 Erythroxylum urbanii | reverse complement strand
AGTCTAATTAATTACTAATTTCAATATAATTAATTTAAATTTTAGAAAAATAAAATTTAAAAATATATACTAATTGTATCTATCATAAACTAATTATGAAATATAACCTTTTAAGATTTTTGCTTGATTCTAATTATTAATGACATGATTCCTAGGGAAATCCTGTGGAGATGCTAGAGGTTAAGAAAGTTCCTATGACTTATATCCCGGTGATTAGGGATATGTATGAAGAGGTAATGACTAGAGTAAGGACGATAGGAGGAGATACATAAATTTTTTATATTGGTAGCTATTCCAAGGCTCCGCATTGAGCTCTTTTATGTTTGCAGTAATGATGGATGAACTCACCAAGAATATTCAAGTTGATGTACCTTGGTGTACATTATTTGTTGATGATATTGTCTTAGTGGACATAAGAGAGGATGTCACTATCAAGCTAGAATATTGGAGGGATACGTTAGAGTTGAAGGATTTTAAAGTGAGCATGACTAAGACTGAGTACTTAGATTGTAACTTTTAGGGCCCTTAGGTGGCTACCAATGTGGAGGTAAAGATTGAATTAGAAGTTATACCACATAAAGAGTGTTTAAGTACTTAGGGTCTATTATCCAAAGCAATGGAGAGATAGATTATCATATTAGGGTGACGCAAATGGAGTAGCATATTAGGAGTTATGCGACAAGAAGATACAATTCAGGCTCAAAGATAAATTTTTATCACTTAGTGATTAGGCCAACCATGTTATATGGGCCGGAGTATTGGCCTATAAAACAAATACATAGTAATAAGATTATAATGATGGAAATGAGGATGCTTCGGTGGATGTATAACTTTACCAGAAGAGATAAGGTCAATAATCTAATGATAAGAGACAACTTAAAGGTGGCTAGAATTAATGAAAAATTGAGAGAGACAAGACTTAGGTAATTCGAACATGTTAAAAGTAAACCTTGATGCTCCAATGAGAAAATGCGAGAAAATAATACTTGGAGATTGTAAGAGGAAGAAAGTAAGGCCTAAAAAGAACTAGGGAGAAGTGATTAAGAATAATATAGCTCGGATGGAACTTACTGAGGACATGATTTGTAATAAGAAACTTTAGCGTATTAAGATACAGATAAAAGATTTATCTTAAGGAGTTCATTCACATTCTTGTAGGTTTTTTACAGTGTGTCCTTTGAGTTTAATACATAGTACTTATTTCCTAGTTAGTGAGCTTGCTTAGTTTCCTACTTATCTTAATTACTTTCTTAACATGGTTGGTTTGAGTTACTCTTGTACGGCTCTTGTTCTAATTTGTATATTTATTTTATCTTTTATTATTAATCTTTGACATGTTCAATACGTACATTATTTTGTATTACATCGCCTTTTTATGCATATTCATTTATAATTTTGTAGTATCTTCATGTCACATTGTATATGTGTTTATCGAAAATACCGCTGTACCAAGTAGGGATAAGGCTGTATATTACCAGACCTCCTCAGACCCTATATCTCAGTGGGACTCCCATTGAGTATTGCTATTATTATTGTTCTTGTAAACTTTTGAAAAATTAAACTAAGTTCCAATAACATTCCAATCAAAATTTAACCTTTTGAAAACAATTTAAAATCTTGATAAAAATTTATTAGAAACTTAAACTAATTTAATTTTAATTAAACTAATTTAGCCTTATGTTACTGCCTTAACTTGGTTTCGTCACCTTTTGCTAATAGTCAAAGTTATAAATAATGTTCTGTACTAGCTGGTAGCTGCTGGAAAGTACCGTACTAGTTGAAAAATGGAGCAGTATTACCCTTCACGATACCAATCTTATGTACTAGATGGTATTCAAAATACCAATCGAATATTGATTAGTATTATGAAAATTTAAAATTACGGGGACTAAATAGCAAAAAAAAGTTAACAAAACTACTTCCCCTGCACCCTCGGTAGTTGACCTCTCACTCTCACCTCTCTCACGACAACCTAGACAAGAATGCTAAACCCTTTATGAGGAAGCCTAGATTCTTGAAACTTTTGATGAAATTGAGGTTGGTTGTGATTATGATGATACTGATCTCCTTCCCCACCACCGCTACCACCTTCTTGTTGATTTTTCAGTTCCTATACTCCGTCATCCCTAGCAAGCCCTAGAAGCCCAGTGATCATCCCCTATATTTTTTTTAAATTTTTTTTACTTATTGCAGCTCAACCCTTATATTTTTTAAAATTTTTAGTACTAATCAGTATACAATTAGTATTTTGAACACCATCGATACCGACTTGGTCTCAGGTAATAGTATATATTTTTTAATATCCTTTTTTGACTGATACAATACGTACTACCCTAGTACGATTTGAAATACAAAACATTACTTTTATGTTCATCTCACTTTTTTTGGACAATTTTTTGCCTTTGTCACTGGCGATAGGAGATTCATCAGCAACTAACATCACCACTGGTGAAGCTCCATCGTTGGCATCCCCTAACACTAATTCGCACACCTAAAAACACATACAATCTATAATCAAAACAAGTTTTTCTAGATATTGAACTATGGGACAAGTGTGTGATTTTCTAAAAACTCCAAACATTATCCAAAACAAACAACAAGTTTTTCATATTTCTAGAAAGAATGAATCTAAAAAGGCAAAAATCAATCCAAGTTTCCAACAGATAAAAAGGTAGGGGAGGCATGTAATTGGTTTCTAAAATAAATACTAACAACAAAGGCAACCAAACATGTTTCTCCATAAACTACAAAAATATGAGAGCCAAGAGACTGATTTTAAGGAATAAATATCCAAGGCCGTGGACATGCTGAATTTTCTTCAAATTCTAGAGGCAGAAAAACTAAGAATTTAAACAAGTTGAAAATGCATTCGTCTTTCAATAAACCAAAAACAAATCCTAATGGATCGATCAATTAATTAAGTTTTAAGCCTTAAACTCATTAAAATTGAAAGTCAACTGTCATCGAATCATAGGTATAATAGAAAAATTTTCCTAGTTTTTCGATCATATCTTGCTAATCAAATAACTTTGAAAATATGAATTATAAGTAAAAGTTGAAGCGAACTTGAATCAAACTCCTCTAAAATTTTTCTTTTCGGACTGTCAACCACAAATTATTGAAGTGACTAGCTTCTAATGATATTCACAGAGTAGGAAAAGAATTCAAATGCTTTAAGAAGATAAGACAAAGTGTTTACTCTTTTATGCTTTTCTCCTATTTCTAAAAAAAGATACTAGAGTTTCTTTCTAATTAAAATTATATCTCTTAATTATGATTGAATTTTAATTCTAACTATATAATTAATGAAAAATTTCAAACTTCACTAAATTGAATTTTCTTTTAAACTGCTCTTTATGTGTGCCCATTAAATTTATAATTTGTTAGCAAAGGTTATAAATTAGACTCTTAATTCAAAGTTAGAATTAAAATTAGATAAATTAAATCTCCTTTTAATTTATCTTTAGTTCTCTATTTGAATAATTTATAATCATAGTTCAAGATTAATATCTATCAATATATCGTGACTATCCAAATATTTGGAATGTCAAATTGATTTAACTTAACATTAATATTTGGAATGTCAAATTGATTTAACTTAACATTTGTATGTATGATTATAAACGTATAATTTAATTCCTTTGTCATCTAATGCCTAATTGAAAATATGGTGTAAAATTAGTGTGTACTCTATTTAAATCCAATCATATTCATTTTTGCTATCTAGCAATTAATTTATAGATGATGTTTGATAACAAAATTTTCAAATATCAATTTATTATGTTCAAACATTTTCTTAAATCACTAATAATAAAGAATAATAAAATATTCTCTATAACTAATTTAGGGTAACAAATCCTTTATCGACTTACTCAATTATCTCCACATAGTGCATACTACATTCAAGTACTATCGGCCGATCTACTCTAAATAGAATATATTATAAGTAGTATAAAAATAGTAATTCTTATATGAGATCTGTTGGTAATCTCAAATCTGAAGTATTAATCATACCACTATCATAATGAACAAAATCTATAAACACATTAATAATGTCCAAATCAAGAGCTTCATATTCGGGCATGTTTAATAAACTTATTCTTTAATAAGCATTTATATATTTGTTTAAGTATCTATGTACTTTAGTCTATAAGATCAATTACTTCCTCTATATTAATATTCAGTCTTAGTAAAGTAATCACTAAGGATAATTTAGAAATAATATGTAAATATAATATGGATATCATAATTATGATTTTATATATATAAATGTATTTATTCTATGAATTTTATCTCACGTTAATTAATAAGATAAAAATTAATTTTAATTATATCACAAAATCTACATCAAATCAATTGATCATAGAAATACACCAACACTTTGCCATAGAACCCACCGGCTATTCCTAGAATTATAGCAAGTGAATGAGAACTCACTTGAATAAGCATTGCCAATTTGCCATAAACAATCATCTGCAGATTTTTTGAAGACGTACTGAATATGTTTTTCTTTTGGGAAGTTTTTATCTGGGGGCAATTTGAAGTTGAAGTAACTCTGAACTAAAGTCCGAACCCCGGGCCACGCATCTTTCTCATATGCAACAGTCCTTTAGAACACTTGCCTCATGTAGTGGGAAGGAAGGGTTCAAGTGAAAGAGGCATAGGAAGCCTTGCCTGTTTGCGCTAAGGCAAACTCTCTAACTCCCACTCCCACTCTCCGATCCCTGATCTTCAAGATTCCTATGAAGTCCCCGTGGAGACCTAAATCACCAAATCCTTACCCTGCACCCATATAAAGTTGGTTCATATGATTATATCACACTTTCATAAACTATACTATGGTGAAATAAAAAAAGCCATTATGTTGAAAAATTCAACAGGAGTCATCCTGAACTACAATCTCAAATTCTCAATGCTTAATATATTCTCAAATTTAGTAAAGAGTATAAAATTAAAAATATATAATATATTTCTAAAATTATCGTAAACGGGGATCTCCACCGGGTGGGGATTATTCATCTCGTTCCCATCCTTGACTCTATCTTGGGGGTTATATTTGTCGCATCTCTGATTCTACGGGGTGAATTTTTTTGCCAATCTTCGCCCCGAACGGGGAATCCCCCCAGAGATCCCCAAACCTCGAACTCAAATTGTCATCCCTAGCTACATTTACTAGGATGTTAACGTCGATACAAGAGTACTGGCTGTCTAGATGCAATGAAGGATCCTTAGTGTTTAGTTGATAAATGTATGTGTTGGAAATTAATTCAAAATTTTAGAGTTGTTAAAATTCCTTTATAATAGGTCTTAGTTTGTTTTTAATCTTATGTTATAAGCTAGATTTATTGGCTCAAATGTCTATTTAAATTTTTGTATTTTGTTTATATAAGGCAACCAAGTTTATTAATAAAATGACTTGAGTGTTTCTTATTCTTTTATCTTTATCGTTTCCCATCTTATACATGTTTCTTTTCTTTAAAATTCCAACATGGTATCAGAGCTATAGATCTTTGAGGGATTGTGACATTTGAGTGAACAATGGCTGCTAGCAATTCAGCTACTCTCTTACCCCCCAAATTTTAATGGTGAAAACTATCAAGTATGAGTTGTCAAGATGAAAGCTCATTTAAAAGGTCTTGACTTATGGTAATGGGTAAAAGAAGAAAAGGAATTACTAGCCTTAAGAAATAATCCAACACTAAATCAAATAAGAGCTCATGAAGAAGAAGTAGCAAAAGCTCCAAGAGCGTTATCTATAATTTTCTCTGCAGTTTTAGAATCAGTTTTTACACGGATTATGACTTGTGAAACAACTAAAACGCTTGGGATATGCTGAAAGAACTATATCAAGGCAATGAAAGAATGAAGAAGATGCAAGTTTTAAATCTCAAAAGAGATTTTGTAGCTTTGAGCATGGAAGAACATGAGAGCATACAAGAATATTCTAATTATTTGATGACTTTAGTGAACAAAATACGACTATTGGGGGAGGATCTATCCGAAAGCAAAAATGTAGAAAAGATTTTTATAAGTTTGCCCGAAAAATTTGAGGCAAAACTTTCATCTTTTGAAGATTCAAGAGATATTAATGATTTAACTTTATCCGAATTAATTAATGCTTTGCAGGCAAATGAGCAAAGAAGGGCTATGTGGAAAGTTGAAACTGAGCAAATCGATGAAAGAGCTCTACTAACCAAATTGTCAAAAGGAAAAGGTAAAATTCCTCGATGTGATCATTGCAAGAAATTGGTGCATGAAGAGAAAGATTGTTGGCATAAGGGAAAATCTCAATATTTCAACTGTAAAAGATTTGGACACCTACAAAAAGATTGCAAATCTAAAAAGGAACAAGCAACTATGATGGAGTTGGTTGATGAAGAAACTATTTTTTGAAAGTTAGTGAGAAGTGTACCAAGATGTGTTTGGAGAGACTTGCTCCAATGATTGTAAGTTGGTGAGAAGGGCATCAATAGGATGATGAGAAGTGCATCAATTGGTGAAGAGAAGTGATTCACAGAATATTCTAAAGATGGAGAGAAGTGCTCCAGAAAATTTGAATTGAGAGGAAATGTTGGAAATTAATTCAAAATTTTAGAATTGTTAAAATTTCTTTATAATAGGTCTTAGTTTGTTTTTAATCTTATCTTATAAGCTAGATTTATTGGCTCAAATATCTATTTAAATTTTTGTATTTTGTCTATATAAGGCAACCAAGTTTATTAATAAAATGACTTGAGTGTTTCTTATTCTTTTATCTTTATTGTTTCCCATCTTATAGATGTTTCTTTTCTTTAAAATTCCAACAGTATGCATTGGCTAGGACATCTTGTAATGTTAATGGAAATGTCATCTTTTTATTGTTACTGGTGCCTGGAAGTTCGTCTATGGAATACCAGAAGAAAAATTAATACGTTCGACTTAGAAAAGGACTTCATTTTTCTAATATATCTATACATTAAAATTTTTAATATAGGTAGAGTATAGAGTCTATTAACAAGAATTGAACTTGGGTTAATCATTGCCAGAATGACTAGAATTAGTCATTTGAATAGTTAACCCTTACCAATTATAAATCATTTAACATTTTCACGTTTAGTCAATATGAGATACTCTTAATACTCCTCCTCAAGTATAACTGGGACTAGACATCCAGTTGTTACTTGAAATAAACGCAATAGTAACCGGACTGGGCCGCTAGAACTGGACATCCAGACGAAAAACAGGAAAATTCATAATCCGACCCAAACTTGCTCTGATACCATATTAGAATTTTTAATATGAGTAGAGTGTAGAATCTATCAATAAGAATTGAGCTTAGGTCAACAATTGTCAAAATGATTAGAACTAGTCATTTGGATAGATGACTCTTACCATTTATAAACTTTTTAACAACTTCATGTTTAGTCAATATGAGATACTCTAACACTCCCCTCAAGTGCAGCTAGGACTGGAGATCTAGTTGTTACTTTAAATAAAAGCAACGGTAACAAACCGGGCTACGGGATTGGACATTTAAACAGACAACCGAAAAATTAATAATCCAGACCAAACCTGCTCTGATACCATATTGGAATTTTTAATATGGGTAGAGAATTAGACTTTGGTCAACCATTAACAAGAATTAGGCTTTGGTCAACCATTGTCAAAATGACTAGAACTAGTCATTTTAATAATTGACCTTTATTATTTATAAACTCTTTAACATTTTCATATTTAGTTAATATAACATACTCAACTCGTGTAACCAAATATTTTCCACACGTATATACACCTGCCTCTTCGCTGGAAGGTGAAAAAGTGGAGGAAAAAGGGAATCAAGTAGCCCAAGTAACAAGAATTTGATATCTCTAAAAAGGGTTGTAAAATGGAGTACCGAACGTAAGGTCATAACTCTGAGAAGGGTTAATACATCAGCACGAAACTAAAGGTCCTGACCAAGTTAAAGAATCTACAATAGCGTTCTAGTTTCATAAAGATATGACAAGTTGAGCCACAAATTAGAATGAAGGTAAATTTCTTTGTCGTACTACCAAATTTAGTAACTCACCCGTTGGCCATTGCACTGCAGAGTGTACAATGTAAATTTAGTTCCTAACGTTAACCAAAAGAACTGCACATCTCCCTGTCTAGCGTAAGTAGGAAAGCAGAGTTTCAACAGGTTCATTACCTATTCCTTCAGATCTTATAAAGGTAATTGGTGAAGACGACCGAGATGTGATTAATGAATTTCACATTAATTCATATGGAGCCTTACATTACATGAACACACCGGGATAAGGAGTTCTTGTAGAAGTAACTGTAAGATGACCTGTATTTGGTCCACCCACCTATTGCCACTCTCTTTGTCGCCCATCATACCCGACCCCCATCATTTTGTCTCTGTGATGGCCAAAGCATCGTAGGGTGTAGTAAGTTTAAATGATAATGTTTTTGGTCCCTATCCTCACTAAGTTTTTGCAGACACCATCGGTTGAGCTTAGGCAGAGGATAGAAGATCCAAAAACTTCTCTAAAAGTCTTGCAGATCTAAGGAGGAAGGCAATGGCTGGAGGTATCTGTTTTTTGGATAAGCTTCCGCTATCTTTTGCATGTATATATATTACGGTTATATATATGCTGGTTTATTCATGTGTTTTACGTGACTGAAATCATGTATTAATTCATGCATGAAGTTGCTGTGTTATTATGGCATAAATCATCAGTAACAAATTGACAATAGCCTATTACATTTTCTAATATAAAATCATAGTCATTCACATAATCTTAATGGTTTGAGTCGAGCAAAATTGTAATAATCAGGTTTAGTTCCTTTTTACCAACATCATATACATAGATAACCTTGCAGAAGCTGTGGAACACGAGTGTAAGTGCCGTTGCGAAATCTTAATGTAATTATGTATACATTTCTGTCCAGGTTAGTCCCAAGGGTACAAGGAATGACAGCTCATCGTAGGAAGTTGATTTCACAGAGGAGCAACTAAGCACCTGTTGAGAAGGCAGTACGTAGAACCAACATCAGTTAATATTATTTCATTTCTGGTATAAAACAGAATCACATGTAGCTCCTACCCCCAGCCTGACACTCGGATAGCCAGATGTCTATATGTTTTATCATTTGCTGCCGTACTTTGTGAACAGCTTCAGGGGAACTACAGTTCTGGGCATTGCCTGAGGCGAAAATTGAGAAGTTCACAAAAGTATAATGAAAACGTGAAAAAAGTGATATTTTTAAGATCTAACAGAAAAACTCTAAGAGATTGTTTCTATAGCAGGGCTGCTTGTTGAACAGGATCATGATCTTGATTAGGTCATTTGAAGGTAAAAAGAATCTAGAAGCCAAAGCAGTCATGCATATATAGTTTTATGTTAATCCAAATTGTTTTCACCATACATACCACTTCCGTTATAGCCACAAAAAACCATGCATACCTTCAAGGTTAAAAGGAGATTGGGGACATCCTCGCAAATCAGTTCCATGGCCGCAATTATGACAAGAGATTAGATAGGAAGGCACTGTAAAAATTTGAAAGACAGTCACTCTGTAAATAGAGAAAGTCAAGGTTGGAAAAGTTGGAATCCATATAAATGTAGAAATAGTCCTCTAGTTGTTCATTTTCTTTTGGCTTGGTTTTCTAAGGAATTTTTGAACTTACTATCAGGGGTTGAAATCTTTTTTGATGCATGACGCCAGGGATCTTGAGAACCGTTTGTGAAAACAACTTTTGAAGCTGCAGCCATTAACAGGTATTTGATAGTGACTCACAAAAGCAACAATATCAAGAATGCAAACATAATTGCATATAACCATTGGAAATATACTTAATAAATCCCATTGCCCGAGTTATTTGCTTATATTTTTCACATAAATCCTTCTGATGCTGTTCACCTAACTAATGATTCCTTCTTTCTGATGCATCTACAAAATTTTACAATTTAGCATAATGACATGACAAGAGATAAGCTGATTCAAAAGTGGCTGCTGCTAGTTTACGAATGCGTTAGTGCAAGAGACAGAGCAATTGTAATCGAAATACAACTAAAGGGAAATAAGTTGTAAGTTGAACATGCAAGATATTTTTAACTAATATGTTCGAACACAATTAGTTTGGTTATATTCACTAGAGGAGAAATAAAGACCAATGTGCGGACCTGCAACTTTTGTAGCCCCATAGTATATGTTTGTTACATCAACTTGAGGATAAATATCCTCTCCAAAAACATTCTTACAAAGTTCCAAGTGATATCTGCAACATGCAAGCAACGATTTTCAAATGGGCAAAGCAGAAAAGAACAAAATAATACAGAGACAAAGCACTACTTTGATACAGAAGCACATAATGCAAGAAGCTACATAAAAGAATAAAAACATGCCTTGTGTCAACTTTTGAAGAGCGAATACTATCATTGGAGGGCGCCACTTGGAAATATGCAACTTCCGTACATGCTTGGAACCACCATAACCGATCTGAAGAATCTTCGGTTATAGAAGTTTCCTTCAAATGTTTTTGGTTATATGTTTCAACTTTGGCACCAACACTTCCAAGATAATACTCTTTTACATATTTGGCATATGCATCCTGCAATTTTTATGTGTGATCATTTTAAGTGTATTAAATAAGTAAAAGGATGAGATATCATAATTGAAAATTGACAAAATGTTATCATCATGCTTAACAAATAGTTTATCCATGAAAACACTTGTAACGTCTAACTTGATAAGATTTATAAGCCAACATTTCAATTTCAGGCAAGTGGCAAAGTAATATGTGATGCTGGGATTTGGATGCCTTGTATTATCATTCATACAAGGATCAGGCATGTAACATGTCCAACAGGAGTTTCCATACAATGTGCAGAAATTGAAATGTTAATCACAATCTAGAATTGAGGTTTCAGCTATCTGGATATCTAGCGACTTCCAAGGAAGCTAGAGACTGGGACAAAGATGTACCCAGTCAACAAAACTGCTTTGAACTTGATCCAAAAATAGTCGTTTTATTACAGATATGCAGCCATGCAGAAAGATGAGCAGAAGGTAAAGAAAGTGGAGCTTACCACCAGATCCTCTCCAGCCTTATTTGCTTGAACCAAAGGGGTGCAAAGCACATCTGGATTTCCGTACTGAAACTGCAAAATATGCATAAATATTTTATGAATTCAAAACTTCAAGTAGATAGGTGACAACAATGGAAAGAAACCAAACATACTGCCATAACTGCTGCATCTGCCAGAAAATAGAGAAAATCTCCATCGATCTCAAGCTGTAAAACAGGTGAAAAAGTGCAGATCAAACTGAGTTAAATAAAACCTTTTCTGGGGTATGGTTCATTTGTTCTGATTCAAGAAAATAATGACAGGAGAGAAAGTTAACCTCATCAGATCCGAATAATGTTTTTACCGCTTTTTTATTTGATGCAAGACGTTTTTCAACAAGATGAGTAGTTTCTTTCAGTGCAGCTTTACATTCAGGACCAGCTGACTCACCAATCTGGAAGAGGATAGCATAATTATGATCTTACAACAAGAACAAAAACAAAATCTTCAAGATGCAGAAGCACGTATTTCACATAATCCAACCCAAAGGAACAAGGTCATAGATTTGGCGTAATTATGATCTTACAACAAGAACAAAAACAAAATCTTGAAAATGCAGAAGCACATATTTCATGTAATCCAACCCAAAGGAACAAGGTCATAGATTAGATATATGTCAAATTCTTTACCTGCCTATCAAATTCAGTGAAATTGTAAACAGCAAGAACAACAGCAGAACTTGCAAGGCTTCCACAAGTTAAATGTGGAAATTTAAGACGAAACCACGCGCTTAGAGCTCCAGCATATGAGACACCGAAGAAGAACCACGGATTCTCAACATTTGTTCTGTTGAGCTTGTGGTTTAGGATTTCCTACAAAGAAAAATTTGTCAACCAAAATGAAGAATGAGACTAGTAGTAGCTGTTGCTATGCTCCTCAATAGAGTTGCAGAAGCAAGTTCGTTGAATTTTGTACGGGTGAAAGAGCTACTGTACCAAATGGGGTAAAATTCTAACTTGAAACTGAGTAAACCTGTTCCAAGGGTATATTTCTGTTTTGAAGAGTAAATGTGTTTTCTTGGGTTAACCAGAAAATTCACTCAACCCTCTAAGATCAGACCTTTCTCGCTTCTGTCTAGTTTCCGTCTTGCAACTAAAAGGAAGGCAGAAAAGGGAAGATAAGAAAATATGCTTCAAATACAGAAACATATTCTCAAGAATAAATATCTACAGAGAAGCGCACTCGTTAACGCTAACTAGTAACTACAAATAATATCATCTATATAGAAAACAAGAAATGCTTTTAACCATCAAATAAGTACTTGCCTGATAATGATGTCGGAAAACAGCCAAGTCAAACAACGCCTGCTTGGATGAAAGATATCTCAAGTTTTCAGTTGTTAAAGAATCGAATGGTACACTCTTTCCATAGTAACGGTGCTCAAGCGAAACCACAGCTGCTCCAAACTTCTTTGCCAAAACCTGTACGACCCAACGAAGTTTAACCAGAGAGTTTCCTCGTCATTATAATAACCAAAATTTCCATCTTCCGAAAACCAAACCCAAAAAGCACAAGCAGCTTATAAGTTATGAACCTGGGCCTCATCAAACAATGCACGCCAACAATAACAAAGTAATTGACACCCAATATAAGACTCACACTCAAGTAATCATTGGCTATTCCGTTGCACGAAAATTCGCCACAAATTTTCAGAAAGATAGGCCCATCAGGAGCTCTAAAGTGGTCAAGATACTCATAATACCTCTGCTCGAACCGTCTATGATCCTGCAGACACCATAACTCTATAACTCACATCACCAAACCTTAAACAGAATAGTTATAAAATCCCATTTCAGAGAGAAAGTTGGAGAAGGAAGCTACGTATGGAGAGTAGTGATCGAGAGTTTGATTGAACCAGAGATCGTCGGTAGTCAAGTACTTGTTGCTTCCCAACAAGCGTTGAAGCACCGCACGTTGCGACACAAAGCCATGAGACACCGTCGTGAGCACCGACAGAGATACCGTATAGAGTACCCAACCGGCGACCAAGTTCATACTTACCAGCTATGCTTTCCAACTTGGCAGTGCTTCCTTGTTGTTTGAGGATGTCGTGTGTGACCTCAAAATATTCCTCGGATAACTAGCTGGACTTTCATTAAGGAAGTGAAAGAGAGTTAATTAATGGGCAAAAAGAGAGCAACTTTACAGCATCAAAATCTCTCATACTTTTAGCAATTTCGTAAGAAAATCCCCCATTATGTAAAAACTGAAAAGTAAGTTATTTATGTATTTTAATAAAATAAAATAAAATAACCGTTATTTTTATTTATAATCTATATTTTATAAATAAATAAAATAATATGATAAATAATAAATTTATTGATAAAATCAATAAATCAGTTTATTTGACACGTTACTTTATAGTAAGTCAATTTCCGTGCCACGTGGATATATGATATTAGTATATTACACGAATGTTAACTAGGATTTCGAATGGTAAAGCTTAAGATAATAGGATATTCTACCTTTCTACATAAGGTTGTAATTATACCATGCATTTGTTCTTACATACGGAACTCAAGTTTTGTTCTACGATGTCGATGTGGGTTCAATGCTTCTCAGGATTATAAATTTTTTTTTTAATTTTCTCGACAACAAAACTAACCCTAAATTTGGAAAACAAGACACATTTTCCCTTTGGAGGTTGGCCTCATGTATTACCGGGATGAAGAATGGTAATTTTTTGAAATACAGGTTCTAAACTTCTTCAACGCAAAGCCCATACACTGGTTAGAAGTGGTGAATTATATTCTTGATGAAATCATGGTTGGACCTGTCTGTAAAAAAAAAATGCAGGGATGCTTCTGATGAACTCTATTTTGAACCGATTAGCTCGTATAAAAGCCACCCATCATTACCAAGCAATCTATACACACGATTTACGGCATACATTCGTCAATAGAGTATTCCTTTGTACGTAAATCAGGAAAAGAGATACACAGATGAAATGGTGCGTCCAGGATCAACATGCTCGACCTCCCCTATCCAGAGAACCAATGTAGTGTATGTGCCTTTAGGTTCAGTCGAGCAGAACAATATTCATTTGAATCTTTCCAAAACCCACTGGCATATTTTGCTTCATTCACGCTTCTTAACAAAAAGGCTACTCTCTGCAAATCTACATGTTGACTCAGGTTACTGAAGCCAAATCTCAGCAGCCATGAACATTGACTTTGGATGAATATACATGGCCGTCCACAGTCAAAACCAGTCTACATGTTTAGATGAAGTCTTTGGTTGCTTCTTTGGCTTCTGAAATCGATTGTTCTCAAATCTTGCTTTAGTTAAAAGTGAATAGAGCAAATTTGCCTCTGCTGAAGTGTCATAAGGTGCCATCAAGACGCTGGGCAATGAAAGCAGAAATGAATATATGTTACATAGAAATGGATCTTTGGATTAGCCATGCAGTAGTTCCAAGAATCTGCTTTGGTTTTTTTGTGTTCAAAACTTTGAAACTAGTCAGTCAGTGCTCTTGAGTTTATTGCATATCAAAAAATTGAAGCAGTATAAGATTGACTAATGTTTAACACATCAACTCAAGGAAGCATTAGCCAGTGACTTTCGATGGTTGGAGTAGAGAAAGAATAGGGATACAGAAAGAACAGAAGAGCAAGAGTTGTCCAGTGAATTGTCATCTGGTTTTATGGGAACCAGTTCAGTTGCTGACAACATTAATTCTCAAAAAAAGTTCTCTAGGAGATGAAAAAGAACTTACCTTTCAAGCAGCTCCTCCAAAATTATTCTCTGGGAAGGTGTAACATAATGAATACAGTTTCTCGGGCACTGACCAACTGCAACTTGCACTTGATAATCCTCATCCATTCCTGACTTAACACAGTGATGTCAAGATGAGAGAAGGATAAATGTCCTTCCTAGAGGAAACTAAACATTTTCTATGTTAGTTCCTTGCCATCCTTAGACACAAACTCTACTGGGACAAAGTTGGGCTGTCAAGAACATAGAGGAGGTAGGATGGGCAATTGGTCAGATCTAGTAGAGAACATACATATTGTTAGATTTTTAGGCCTCAAACTTTTCAATAGGTAATATCTATATTCACGAGTTTCCGGAGACCAATAAACAAACCTTGAGATTTTGCTCTTGCAGTATTGGTTGAAGCGGCATACTTGAAAGCATGAGGTGCTCTTTCAATGCATGAGTATGGACAACCTGCAAAAAATTATCAATACTGCAGGTAAGGTGCAACATCAAAGTTTCATAGCTACTGCCACATGTTTAACTTGACATTAAGTTTCAAATCAAAACTTGGAGGACTTCAAGTACAAGATTCTCAGTTCTTTAACTCACTAAAACAAACACTCATCAATCTCTTAGAATTAGACCTTAGATTACACTGCTTGGAGTATTTTGAATTGGATCGTTCACGTTGGAAACGTACCTTAAATTGCTGCTGCATAATTGGTCAATGGGCCAAGTCTTTAGGAACTTTTGTTTTATGGCTTGTATTTAGGAATCAATTAAGATGTGGCTAGATATCAGACATTGTCTCCTTTGACTGTTATGTTTCAGCTCTATATATTAAGCAATACGTGAATTAAATGTGTGAGCTTTCAAAAATAAATAAAAGTTAGTTCTTGCCTTCTTGTACTCAAAATAACAATTTGGTATCAGAGCACTCATTTTGAGTGAATCCAAAAACCCACCTGAGAAACACAAAAATCCAACTTAGAAACACGTAACCCTTCAAAAATGGAAACTGAAATTGCTCCACTAATTTTTGACGGAAATAATTATCAAGCCTGCGCTGTCAGTCTATCTTGATGCATTAGATACTTGGGAAGCTATAGAGAAAGACCATGACATCCAGCCGTTGCTAGCAAATCTAATGATGACACAACTGAAGACTCACAAAGAGAAGAAGACTACGAAGTCCAAAGCTAAAGCATGTCTATTCTCTATTGTCTCGAGCACAATATTTACAAGAATCATGAATTTGGAGTAAGTGAAGGTCATTTAAGACTATCTCAAAAAGGAATATAAAAAAATATGCAAGTGCTCGACTTGATCAGGAAATTTGAAATACTGAAAATGAAGGAGATATAAACCATTAGACTACTCTGACAAGTTCCTGGCCATCGTAAAGAAAGTGAGGTTGTCGGGTAAGGACTTTTCCGATGAATGAATGGTGCAAAAAATTCTTGTCATTTTGCTTGAAAAGTAAGAGTCTAAAATTTCTTCACTATAAAACTCTTAAGGATCTATCAAGCATTTCCTGGGCAGAATTAGTGAATACATTATAGGCCAAGGAGCAAAGGAGAATGATGAAAAAAGAAGAATATGTGAAGGGTGCTTTTTAGGAAAAGTCAGCAAATTCAAGAGGAGGCAAAGACAAGAAAAGCAAGGATAAGAAGAAGAATAGCAAGATCAGCAATGACGACAAAAATGAGATATATCCGCCTTGCCCATACTACAAAAAGACAGTTCACCTACCAAAGAAGTGTTGGTGGGGGCTGATGTCAAGTGCAGGAAATGTGGTAATATTGGGCATATGGAGCAGATTTACAAGTCTCAACAACATGAAAAGATAAAAGCTTCTTTTTAGGCAACATCAAGAGGAGCAACTTTTTGTGGCAACATGCTTTGCTACTAACAGCTCTAGCAATTCATGGCTGATAGACAGTGCTACACAAACAACATAACCAATGACCAAAAGCTTTTTAAAGCAACTATCATTACCAATGTAAAAGTTGGAAATGGTGAGTTTATTTCAGTCAAAGGCGAAGGAACAGTGGCTAAAGAAAGTTTAACAAGTTTGAAGCACATTATTGGTGTTTTATACATGCCTGACATTGACCAAATTTGCTTAGTGTTGGGCAATTGATTGAAAAAGGTTTTAAAGTCATATTTAAAGAAAAATGGTGATTGATCAAAGACACGAAAGGTAAATATTTATTTAAAGTGAAAATGAGATAAAAAAGATTTGCTCTAAATTTAATGGAGGAGTAAATGGCACTTTCAACTACTGTAAGCAATGCAGAATTATGGCACAAAAGAGGCTATATCCTCTTCTGAATGCTCACTTTCAAATTCACTTATGTCATCATAAGTTGATGATTTAATTGTTTTCTTGTCCTTATTCTCTTTTTTATAGTTTCTCTCATGCATCTCATTATCTTTGAGTCAAGGATATTGTTGCTTTATATGGCAGAATTTTCTATAATCAAAGCAAATAATACTAGAGAATCTATGTTTTAAATCTCTTGTACCTTCCTTTAAATCCTTTCTTTTTGTGAGAATTTCTTCTTTAAGAATTTCATGAATTTTCTAGTGAGTAAGCTAATGTCTTCTTCTTCTCTTTCACTAGTTGATGTCTCTTCCTCTTTACTTGATTCTTCTTTTGAGGCATTGAACTCTAAATTCTATTTCTTTAGATGCATCATTTTTTCTTATGTCTCTTGGAGCCTTATTTCGTACGTGAGGAGAGATCCAATAAGTTCCTTCAATGGTAGTGCTATTAGATCCTTGGCTTCTTGTATAGCCATCACCTTAGCTTCCCACTTCTTTGGAAGTGTCCTAAGTAACTTTTTTATCCTTTAACATTAGTGTATGTCTTTCTAAGACCTTTGAGATCATTACCAATATCAATAAATCTAGTATACATGTTTGATATGCTTTCATCATGCTTCACTTGAAATAATTCATATTGATGTTTTAGTATGCGTACTTTGCTATCCTATACTTGATTGGTTCCCTCATGTATTACTTATGAAACATGCTAAATTTCGTGAGTCATTTCATACATAAAGATCTTATTGAATTCATTTCTTCCAAATGCACACAAAAAGGATATGTATGGCCCTACTATTTAAGGAAGCTAATATCTTATTTTGAGATTCCCATTCTTCCTTTAATTTATATAGGAATACAGCGATCATTTGAAACTATATCTCAAAGTACACTTTCGACTATTAAAAAGAATCTCATCCTATTTTTCAAGGTAATCATTGCCATCAAAGAAAGATAGTCTGCTAATGCTTTGTCTCTATTAGCTAAAAGATGATGATGATGCTTCTGAATATGTCATTATGATCCAATGCTATAGGACTTTGTTAAAAATGTGAGTCTAAAAGACCCACTTTGATATCACTTATTAGTCCTTAATAACACCCAAGAGCGGGGTAAATTGGATGCTTAATGAATTCAACAATTTTTTTACACCTAAGAAGGGGGCGAATTGGGTGTTTAATAAATCAAACAATTTTTTAACCAACATTCTCAATTAATAACAATCAATGTATATAAGGACGAGAGAATTGCTTATGTAAATCAATTAAATAATTTAACAATACCTTAAAGAGGATAAGGAAGAGAAAATGCAAATCGATTTATAGTGATTCGACAAATAACCCTTGCTTATGTCCACTCCCAAAACTCCTATTAGAGTTCCACTATAATTGTTTTTAAGGCGAAAAAGAAACTTTGTAAAATCTTTCTCAATAAAGCGGAAACCTTCTTACAATCTTCATCCAAGGTGAAGAGGAACCTCAATCCCACTTAAAACACTTTTAAGTACAATATCCAACACTGCAACAAAGAATTACAAATAAAAAAAATATCTCACTTATTCACTTGAAAACTCCAAAGAGGCTTACTCACAATAATATATGTAAAATACACCCAAATTCTTTTTAATCCTAAAACCAATGAGAAAACACATATTCAAAGGGTTTTGGAACCCGTACAAGCTGTTAGAGCCAAGAACTAGCTGTAATAATGACTATATGTAAACAACTGGTTAAAGTACCAAATTCATTAGCTACTAGAACACTAGTTGAGCAGCAAGCATATTGGTGGACCTGACTTGATAAGAAGGCAAAATTAGGAGTTTTCATTGGATATAGTAGCTCTTCCAAGTCTTACAGAATTTTCAAACCATAAAATGAAAAAGCTATTGTAAGTAGAGATGTCAAGTTTATGGATGATAAACAATGGAGCTAGGAGTCGATGAAGAAGCAATTGTCCAAGTTTCCATAATGCCTTGATGAAAAACATAGATGATGTCAAAGTTAGAGGCACAAATGCTCATCCGAAGTTTATGAAAGGATCAATGTTGTTGTCTTTGAGGTTGTAGAGTTCAAAGAAGCAGAGGAAGATGACAAGTGGATTGAAGCAATGAAAGAACTAAGAATGACTGAAAAGAATGGCACTTGGGAGTTGGTTGATAGACCCCAACACAAAAAAGTCATTAAAGTCGAATGGGTTTATAGAACCAAACTTAATGCAAATGGTTCCGTAAACAAATACAAAGCCAAACTAGTTGTGAAGGGGTATAATCAAGTGTTTTCGCTCCAGTAGCATGCTTGGATACTTGTTTTGCGATGAAAGATTTACCAGTTGGATGTAAAATATGCTTTTTTAAATGTTTATCTTAATAAGAGATCTATGGAGAGCAACCCAAGGGATGTCAAGTCAAGGAAGAGAAGGTGAAGGTCTATATGTTGAAGAAAGGCTTATACGGTCTTAAACAAGCTCTTAGGGCCTGATACAATAGAATTGATGAATATTTTCAAAGTCTTGGATTTGATAAAAGTCCAACTGAAGCTACATTATATGTGAAGAAAATAAAAGCTAACTTAAGTATAGTTTTTGTTTATGTTGATGATCTCCTTGTAATAGGAAGCAATAAGATATTAGTGGAAGAGTTTAAAGCTAAAATGCTTGAAGCGTTTAAGATCATAGACCTTGGTTGGATGTCATACTTTATAGGCATGGAGCTAAAGCAACACCATGGTGGAGTCTTCATATGCCAAAAGTATGCAAGAGATATACTCAAGACATTTCACATGGAAGATTGCAAAAGCACCATCACACCAATGAATCAAAAAGATAAATTTAGCAAAGAGGGTGGAGATGAAAAAGTTGCTGAAATCCAATACAAGACTTCGATTGGTTGACTGATGTATCTTACAATCACAGGACCAAATAGATAGTGACTAGGCAGGTTCGATTGATGACATGAGAAGCCCAGCGATTTTCCTTTTTCAATTTTGGATCAACAATTTTTTCATGGAGCTCAAAGAAGCAACATGTGATAACTCAAAGCACAACATAGGCAGAGTACGTTGCAGCAATTTGGATAAAGAAATATTTTCAGATTTGTACATAAAGCAAATTAGTCAATAGAGATTCATGTAGATAATCAAGTTGTGATTGCAATTCCATACGATCCTCATTTTTATAGAAGGAAAAAGCATTCCAGATCAAACCATATCACTTGAGAAAAGAACAAAAGGGAAGTGAAATTAAGTTGGTTTATTGCAAGACTGAGGAACAAATTGCACGTGTTAACCAAGACTCTTCTTCAAGCTAGATTTGAAGTCTTATGAAACAAATTAGGCCTCTGCAATTACTAACACAAGGAGAAGTGTCAAAAATGTGCCTTAAATTACTGTTGAATAATTGGTCAATGTACCAAGTCTTTAGGAATTTTGTTTTATGGCTTGTTTTCAGGAATACAATTATCTCGTTCTATTTTTATGTTTTAGCTTTATATATTGAGCAATGCAGTGGATTAAATGTGTAAGCTTTCAAAAATAAATAAAAGTTCTAAATAAATGTGTAAGCTTTCACCACTATAAGCTAATAGCTTAAGATACACTTCGCCAAAAACTGCAATAACTTTGTTTCCTTGAATTGAAATACATATCTCCAACCCTAAGTTAGTTGCTTACACATCTAGTCCCCTAAAAATGCATGCTTCCTCAAACAAGTGTCCAACCTTTGGCTTTCAAGTTGTTCTAGCATCAGTTCATGCTTCTGCCATCCACAACTTGGTTTCAGGTATGCATAGCTCTTGACTTGCGCCAAGGAAAAAGCTCCAAGAAAGCTACTCCCCGGTCCTCTGAATGATGCTTCAACACCTTGCTAAGACCAGGTGCATGCATGTTCGATTTGTTCCATTCACACATTTTGCACGTTTGACACAAAATCTTTCACTTCCTTCTTCATAGTTTAGGTGTTGATATGAATGAGATTCACTGAATGTAGCATAGAATCTAAATGCCTTCTTGGTGTCTTGCATGTTCGAGCCCTCATCCATGTGTCAACTAAGAAGCTATATGTATCAACTACTTCCTCATGCCTTGGGTCCTACTCACAACATCACACTACTTTCTATTCCACGATGGAGAACCCTACAGTCGTCACCTTGGAGGAATCAGAAGTAGACTCCTTGCTACTCTCTCCCACCTCAGGCACTAAGTTTTTAACTTTCTAAGTATGTCTTTTCTTTCAAGTTATGTTTTTGCATGTTCATCCAACTCTTGCCTTTTCTAAACCTGCTTACATTTGAACACTCTTGAGCTCGGGGTTTCTCCCACATCTTTAAGAACCACCTATTTTTACGATGGTAGCAAGTGCATTATTTTTGTGTCTTTAATTTGCTTAAATACGAATCTTGGTTAAACATTGGTGCGCTAACTGCAAGATTACACCCTTGTGTAGTGCTATATTTCCAAGCTCCTAGATAGCTTGATACTATATTGCTTGGCCCCTTTGTTTATGATTAGTTGCTCCCTTATCTTACAAATAGTTGTGTCTCTCACTATCTCCATCGAATTCTTACTACTATTGAAGCATCTTCTGTTTCTTTCTAGCCATAATTATTGCATGCATATCCATATACTAATTGGGTAAGCTGGTTTGTCACCTTTTATTACGTGTCTATCTTCTTGCATATGCTAGATTGTTTCTAGGAGATTGTTAACGGAGCATTGGCCATAGGCAGAGGTTCTTTTCATGATTGCAAACTCCTTACAAAAATGCATATTCAAAGAATAAGTGTGTACTTAATTCTTGTTCTTGTTTACATAGATGGAAAGCATTAGGCAGGTTCATAAAACTTAATCTGTCCATGTTAGGGAGGTTATTTCTCATTCCCATCCACAGTAGGAATGATGTTCTTGGGATGAGGCATCTATTCCATATTAGCTTGGTTCATTTGATCTTTGACACCTCTAGAATCCAGTCCCTACATGCTTTGTTGTTGAACATTCCAGTAGCACCATTGCTCCATTTGTACTGATCTTCCTAGTTAGAGTTTAGGGGGTATTGAGGGAGCAAATGTTCTATTTCCCTCGGGAAGTTATCCCACTGGCCCTTTATAATCCACCTACAAACTTCCACCTCTTTAGGGATGTTTGTTATAGCTTATATTACAACTTGGTTCCTTATTAGGGATCCACTCCCTCCCCATTTGACAAACCACAATAAAGTTATTTTCCCATTTCCCACCTTACAACTTATATTTTGCGCAAAGGACTCCCTCATGTTAAGAAGTTGATTTAGGAAGTAAGAGTAGCTTAGTTTAGAAACCATACTCCATAGGCTTCTTCCTTTTAAAAAGTAGCTATGCATCCATTTTATCAAAAAGGAGTGATTGTCCACCAAGATTCTCCGCATCCTCTTCCCTAGTAACACTTTATTGCCTATGTTGATTGGAGTAATTCCTAGTTCTCCTTCCCCCATTGGTTTGCACACATCCTTTCAACTAATATTATCTTTTAGATGTTCCCCAATATTGGTTCCTCATTGGATCTTATCATGACTCTTTCCAAGGTTTTAATCAACTATTAGGAAATAAAAATGTGAGAGGACCAATAGACAAGCATGGAGTTGACGATAGTTTTGATCAGTTGGAATCTGCCACCATAAGAGAGTGCTTTATTTGTCCAACTATCTAATCTTTTTTATATCTTCTCAACAAGAGGGAGACATTCTTGGAAATGCAACCTTCTAGCAAACAAAGGCTAGGTGATGAAGGGTTGATTAACTTTCCACTCCATTTAATTGTTAGAGTTCTCTTGCCCCTAGAAAACACTTACAGAAAGAACTAGATGGCTTTTGTGCTTGTTGATCCCTAGTCCCAAGTGCTCCTAAAAGATATTGATAGTAGAAATAACAAGTTCACACAGTTACTATAGGCCTTAGTAAAGAGTAATAAATCATTTGCAAAACAAAGGTTGAATATTTTCTATTTCTTGCATTTACTATGGTATTCGAAGTTGCTCTCCATAGAGATCTTACGTGAAAATAACCTAGTGAGGGCTCCCGTATAGAGTATTAAAAGATAAGGGGATAGTTGGTCCCCTTGTCCAAGTCCTCTCCCTCCCTTGAAAAGCTTAGTAGATTCGCTATTGACAAGCACCCTAAATGAAGTGGTGGTAATGCATGCCTTAATCCATCTTTTGAATTTGTTAGGAAATCCAAGCACTTCCAATAACCACAAGGACAAGTCCCACCGGATATTGTCAAATGTCTTGTTGAAGTCTATCTTTATAGCATAATTTTTTGGAGAGTTTCTTCTGGTGTAGGCTTTGAGAAGTTCTTATGCAATGATCACATCATCCCCAATCATTCCCCCTTCAATGAATGCACCTTGATTCTCACTTATGAGACCTGAGTACCTTCCTCAATCCATTGCCAACAGAAGAGATGATTTTGAATAAGACATTGCAACATGATATGGGTCTATAATCCCCATAAGAAATAGGTTGGAGATCTGACAAAAGAAATTCTTATTAATTTCCTTAAGTATCTCACCTTTCTCCATGAATTCTAGGATTACATCAATTATTAGGCCTTTCACCTTAAGCCAAGCTTGATCCATTAAGACCATCAGGATCAGGGGCTTTGTGAGCATTCATCCCAAACACCACTCTTCGCATTTGAAGCATTGAAAGGATTATTCAGTAGATGGATTGACAAAGGACCTTAGGAATTGAATTCAAGATTTTGTTTCACGAGGAGAACCAATAGAATTCTTGAAGTAATTGAAGGCTTCCTCTAATAGGTCCATTTGATTGGTGATTGTAGACCCCTATGAAGTAGCTATGGAAGTAATTATGTTGGCATTCTTCTTGGCAAGGATTGTAGGGAAGAAGAACTTGGTGTGTCTTTTGCTCTCTCTTGACCAATTAACTCTTGCTCTTTATTGGAGAAGAGTATAGTGATTTCTTGTTGCTTTCAAGTACTTGTATAGGGATTCCTTCTCCTCATCATCTCCTCATTTCCTTGGGTTATTGGCAAGTACCTCATGGATAGAAGAGTTCTTCCTTAGCTATATTTATTACTAGTCTAGTATTACCAATTCTCCTAGCATTTAACTCCTTGAGGGCATTCCTAATGTTCTTTAGTTTTTTCACACAAACAAACTCTTTGTTGCCTTAGATTTGATGCTCCATCCCTTCTTAAATGATGGCTAAGAAGGCTTCTTCATGAGCTAGATAATTATTGAACCTAAATGGAAAGCTCCTTCTATTAGTCTTGCATATCTCTTGGATTTTGATTGGATTAAGATTAGATAACCTGGAGTACATAAAATAAGATTTCTCTAAGTAGTGAACTAGTCATTGCCCTATCCAATTTCTTTTTGATGTGTCAATTGAACTTTGCTTATTGCTCTATGTAAAAAAACTACCCTCAAATTTCAAATTCGTTAATTCAAGTTTCTCCACACTATTCTTCAGGTCCTCATTGTAGTTCCTAAGGTTATAGTTGCCTTCTGCCTCAAATATGTGAAGTGAGTTGTTTTAATCTCCAATCACTATCCAAGGGCCCTTGAGGGATGGTTGGGATCCTTTCCAATCTCTAGCATAGTGTTTTCCTTTGAGAAGCCAGGTTTGAGCCATAAACAAAAGTAGCATAGCACATGATTCCCTCTCGGATGAAGAGAATTTCTACGTAGATCAATTGGTCATTTGCATCCAACTGCTTCACCAATACCCTACTTACATTGTATGCTGTAATTTTTCTGCCATGGTGGTGATGAAGATGTTTCAAAAGAAAATTCCATGGAGACCCTAAGCGTCTCAGCCTCTCCATATTTTCTAGCCTTATTTTGGTTTCCAAAATACCAATAATAGGTGGTTTTTCTTCTATGAAAAAATATTTGAAAGCTTGTTGCTTTCTTAGGCAATTTAGACCTAACATTCCATGCTATGAGAGTCATTTGGTTGAAGAGTTACCTTTTGACCCCTTGGAACCTTTCCTTTTTGCTATCATGCTCCACCATTGCTTCCCCTTCCCTTAAGCTCCTTCTCTTCAATATGTTATGAGGGTGGTTTTCTATTGTCACCTATAGTGTCTCCTTCGTTTGGATTGGCTTCAACTTGAACTTGGTTAGCTAGGGCTTCAGCATTGAGAGTGTCCTCATTCATTTTATTCACATCATTCAAGTTCTTTGATTCCTTGAATCCCATCGATTCCTCATAGGTTCCTTTTTTAAACAACTTCCCTATTGCCTTCCACATCTTCCCTTGCATTTTGAAGAAAGGTTTCCATTGGTAGGTTACCGAAATTGAGTCTTCATATAGGGAGTTATTCAGGCCTAGTCTCAGGAGTGGTATGCTACCGGGAGTTTTGTTGGCTAGTTCAACACTTATACATATTCTTGCAAACACTATTCTCCTCTTCTTGGTTATTTTTTCATCCATGCATAATAGTTTCCCCAAGTAACGAACTAACATGCTTAAACCCTAAGTTGTGTAGTAGTCAAGAGAAAAATTGCATAGACTCACCCAAATAGGAATGTTTTCTTGCTTCACCATGTCAAGACTAATGCCTGGTTTCCATCTTTGTAGGAGAACAGGAAGCTGGTAAAGATGCCATGGTCCCTTCTCTATCACTTTGATGGCATTTGCATTGGAAGAAAAGTTAAAGAAGACAAGATTATCAATTAGGAGCACCTTTTGCAAGCCCCTGCACTTCCAATTCTTATGTGCCCAACTAAGATCATTGGAAATGGAGGCCTACGTCCCATAAAGAAGCCAACTAATGTGGCTTCCCAGCTCCAAACTCCCTCATGAAGCACCCCCATGTTTGATGCAACAATGAAGTGTTTGCTATGTTTGTTCTCTCACAACTTATCTCCAGTTCATGCAATGAGGATTCTGAGGTGGAATTTGAAGTTGATTTGGTACTACCTCTACTCCTATTGAGTTTCTAATTGAGGTTAGGAGTGGGAGGGAAGCAGGAGGGGGCTAAGGATGAGTTGGTGATATGTTCCCTCCATTTCCAGTTGAATCAGGGTTGAATGAGGAGGATGAAGAAGGCAAGGGTGGAAATGTCAAAGCATATGAAGTTGTTATCAAGGGTTGTGTTTGGCAGGTTAACATGTGTAGGAAAGGGAATGAAACAACATTAGTATGGGAAAAATTCAATGTGCATTTTCCTTAAATGGAAAGAAAGGAAGTCTTGGCAGGAGTTTGGAATTGAGCGGGCCAAACTACCCTATCAAGGGTCTGTACACTCTATAGGGCGGGGGGAGGAAGAGCTAGTGGGGAACTAGATTGCTAGGAAGAGGAGGAGGATGCTGCTGCTGAGAAAGGATGGAGAGGTGGAAGGGGATAGTGAACTAGAACACGGTTGGAAGGCTGAAAAAGTCAAACATGCAAGGTTCCCATGGCTAGAAATAACATGTTACCTGCTCAAGCATGATATTCTGTTCATTTAATAGAAGTATAGAGTCTTCTATTTTCTACAACGCATCACCAAAGCTGCTAAGGAGGATATACATCATTTCATACTAAATGATAATAGAATCAAGTCAACATCTCAGTACCTTTTCCGAGACAAAGAACTTCATTGACAAAGATGTCAAATGCTTCACACTCTGGTTTATCAAAGGGATCCAAGCATTCACTGCAAAGTGCAAATGCATATCAAACATTCAGAGCAGGAGCAAAATAATAAAAAACCAAAGACTTAAAGACCACAACTTGGAGAGACTATAACTACAACATTAAAGGGTGGGTACGTTGGTGGGTGGGACTATAAGAGGATAACATTCTTTTTTTTTTTTCTTCAAAACTTACTAATAGTGAATTAAAGGGAAAGTTCAAACCTTTCAATGATCTCTGGTCTAGTGTGGCCAGATAGCATCTACCCAACAAAGAGTTTTAGGGGGCGAAAAAAAAAGAATCATGTTTAGGTTAAATATCATAGCATGTTGGCTAAAATCTCGACATTAAATAAAATGATATGAATTGAAAAAAATAAATAAAAGCCAAATGAAAAGAACCTCATATGCTTGAATTACGCGGCGAATCATTTCATCAGAGTTCTCTGTATCCCTATTAAGATCAGGGTGGAACTTCTTAACCTTCATCCCGTCAACACACAAAATAAAAGATCAGCGCAAATCTCTACTGAGGAATCATTTTTTTGGCTTCCTTTTTCAGTGTTTTCTATTCGTAAGTTACCTTGACTCGGAAAGCAGCTTTGAGCTCAGCAGCGGAGCATCCGGGGTGGACGCCCAGGACCATGTAAGCAGAGGAAGTGGACAGTGAAGAATATTCTCCATTTCTCTTTCTGCAGTGAACTGATGTACAATTATCAGAATAAGGAAGAGACGACGAAGAAAGTGGATACTTGGGATGTGAGTAGGAAGGAAAATTGTGAGCGTAGAGATTTCTAAGGGTCTTATGAAGTGGAAGGATAGGAAGCAGAGAACTGTAGACGCAATGACACGCCATTGCTGATATTCCTCGTGGACCTGTGGCTATTCACTTGCAGCTTCTATCTTCTATCTTTTGTCGTCTGGAGGAGTCGAGGGTCGAGAGGACAGGGCAGTTTGAGTCGGAGGAGATTAAAAATAGAAGGATAAAGCACAACGGAAGCAGCTGCAGTTTAAGGTAAAAGAAATAATATTTTATTTTCTTAATTTCATAATTTTTAATATTTTAACGAGTAGCTTCATTTTAAGGTAAAAGAAATAATTTTTATTTTTTAATAAAAATTTTGTAGATGTAGATCTATCAACGTGAGATCGAATCTGTGAAATATGTAAGAATTATGAATCACTTGGATTTCAACAAAATAATTCTAATGCTAATAATTTTAAAATTGATAAGATCGTGAATAAGCTCATGTGCAAAAGGCTAGAAGGGAAGATCAAAGTATAGATGAGGCCCAGGAGAGGCCAGAAGAGAAGTTCGAGCAAGTAACTAAAAACTATGCCTCATACAATCATAACTCAGAAGTCCAAACGAGTCAACTGACAGAAGAGTTGTCGACAAAAAGTGTGGGATGTCTCCCGGGCAATACTGAAACAAACCCAAGGGAATAACTCAAGGTAATCACACTTAAAAGTGATAAGGAACTTGAGCAATCAGCCCAATATAATGTGTACAAAAAGAAAGGTTTAATAATCGTAAAGAGGAGAGAAAGTGGGGAGTTAATTTCAACGAGAACAGTTACAAGGTAGGGAGTTTGCGTAAACTATCAAACTTAACAAGGTGACTAAAAAGGATCACTTCCTCTCCCATTTGTAGATCAAATGATAGAAATAGTAGCTTGTCATTCTTTTTACTGCTTCCTAGATGAATACTAGGGATATAACCAAATTTTTATTATCTCGTAGACCAAGAAAAAACTATGTTTACATGTCCTTACGAAAAATTCCCATATAGACAGATGCCCTTCAGGTCATGCAATGCCTTAGCTACATTTTAAAGGTGCATGACATCTATCTTTGTAAATATGATTGAGGACATTATCGAAGTCTTTATGGATAATTTTTCAGTATTTAGAGACTTTTTTAAGTAGTAAGTAGTCTTGATTAATTTGGAAAAAGTACTTAAAAAATGTGAAGAATCATATTTACTTTTAAATTAGGAAAATTTTCACTTCATAGTACATGAAAGTGCAATATTAGGGAATACAATATCGTACACCAAGGAATTGAAGTAGATAGAGTAAAGACAAAGGTCACAGAAAAGCTTCCACCATCCATTAATGTTAAAGGTGTACAAGCATTCTTAAGGCATGCAAGATTTTATCATCACTTTATCAAGGACTTCTCAATGATTGCTAGGCCTCTAACAAACCTGTTAATCAAGCAAGTGCCTTCTAATTTGGATGAAAATTGTCTATCTGTGTTGAATAGATTAAAGGAGGCAGTGACGTCAGCAGTAAGTTTATCGTCACCAGATTATAACTTCCATTCAAAGTCATGTGTGATGCTAGCGACCAAGTTGTAGGTTGCATGTTGGGCCAAAGAAAGATAAAAAGTTTCTTGCAGTATATTACACAAGTAAGCCATTAACGGGACCCTAACTGAATTCCACCACTATGGAAAAAGAGTTACTAGTAGTGGTGTTTGCATTTGACAAGTTCCAATCATACCACTTGGGATCTAAGGTGATCCTTTTTGCAGATTACATTGCACTTAAGTATTTATTTGCCAAGAAGGATGCCATACCGAGATTGATTCGATGGATATTATTATTACAAGAATTTGAAATCGGGATAAGAGATAGGGAGTAGAGAATATGGTAGTTGACCACTTATCAAGATTGGAAATAGGGGAACTTGAGTAGAGTGACAAAATCAACGAGCATTTCCCCGATGAAACTCTAATGTTATTAAATTGTAGGGTGGCACCATGGTTCGTAGACATTGCAAACTTTGTTGCCAGTGATAGGCATCCTTCAAAATTGTATAAACAAAAAAATGATTCTTGTCTGAGTGTACCCACTATCGATAGGATGACTCGATCCTATACAGAACGTGTGCTGATGGGCTAATAAGGAGGTGTTTTCCCGATGAGGAAATGCTAGACATATTAGAACAGTGCATAAAACAAGCTATGTAAGGCATTATGAAGCAAATAAGACGGCAACACGAGTGTTAAAATGCAAATTTTAAGATGGATATTTAACTATATTTTACCACCATATTTGATGTATTTTTCTTAATATTTTATATTTTATCTTATTTTTGGTACTTAATTTGCTCCAAATGTGTATGCAGAGTATAATTGCCTTCATAAACTTAAAAGAAAAGAATTCGGAAGAAAACATAACATAAAATGAAGAGTCGATGTGAAGAAGAGATGCACGATTGTGTATCTATCGGTGCACTTTTTCCAAGCCATACACTTTGGTGCTATCTAAAGATTTTTTGTTATGCATGGTTTGATGCACGACTGTGCAAAAGACCGTTCATCTCCCTAAAACCCTAAATTTTGTTATAAAGAGACATTTTGGGAGGTAAAAGAGGAGGCAATCGGTAGGGGCAGTTAGAGTAGACTTTTAAAGGTGATTCCAAACATAGAGTTTGCTCTTAAGGGACGATTTTGATCTAGAGAAGTGGAAAACACGAAGAAATCATCGAAAGATCCATCAAAATACAAGATCAAGCCTCTACATCTCAAGAACATTCGATAAAAGACAATCAAAGAGATTTAGAATTATGAACCCATTGTTTTCGATTCGTATTTCTGTTTATGTATGTTTGATTTAGTATTCGATCATGTGTAACTAAACATCCAGTTAGTATTTAGGTTAGATGAACGTTATGTTAATACTTTGATATGATTTGATTCTTTTATTAATGCAATTGGTTGTTTGATATATTGTAATCTGATTACGCATTTTATTTATGTTCGAATAACCCGAGAATATTAGATCATAATTTGATTTCATACGTAGAAATTAAGAAATCCTAGTGTGAATAGATCTACCGCAATTAGAAGTAATATAAATCTTCCAAATTATGGTCAAACCTAGTAGAGGGACTCATAAATTGGTAATGCAATCCTATAAAATTTATAGAGGGACTTATAAATCAGAAATGCAATCCTATAAGATTTAACCTGATTAATTCGTTAGAGACATTAGGATTAGTTGTTAGTAGACTCAAGGACAATTATTAGCATACCATAGGAGTGTCCACGGTCTAACTAATCAATAAAACAATTACATGATAAGAGATCAATCAGTTAAGGGTTTGGAGGGATTCGAACCTAGATACTAATTCTCAATATAGATAATTTTCTAAGTGCTTCCATAATCTTCTGTTCAACTTTGTTACCTATTTTATTTTACTTGCCTTAGTTTTAGTTTCTTTTCATTAAAAAATATATAATCAATTCTTAGGCTAGATAATAGGAGAAGGGTAAGTACTAGTATTCATAGTCTTTATAGGATCGATTCGTACTTGTCAGTACTAGCTACATCTACATTGTACACCTGCGGTTATTACATATTCTTACACACAAAATAGGTCAATCAAGTTTTTGGTGTCGTTGCAGGGGATTTTGATATTAGGAAAGCTTGAATGTTATTACTCTAGTCATTTTCATTTTCATTTTATTTTATCTTTTATCTTTTATTTTATTTTAATTTTGGCTTTTGTATTTATTTAACTTCATTTAATTTTATCTTATTCTATTTGTGGCTTATTAATTTAATTATCTTTTGAATTTCTCTATTTGATCTTAAGTTGTGGTTTATTGTATGAATTACGACTCATTGTCATAACTACAGCTCATAATGGAAGGATGAAATGGACAGTACTTTTATGGGAGCCAAAATATGTCGTCGCAATCTATATCATCACCATATTGGAGAGAGAAATGTTCTCATATATTTTCAGAAGCACAACCAACATTTAAGTCGTGTCACAACATTGGTGGTAGTTATTATTACAATCATGAATGTCGAGCACCAACACATAATTGGGAGCAACCGAACGTGTACTACCAACCTTATGGTGCAGTATACAAGAGCAGCTACAATTTAGAGTGGAGCAACTCTTATGCTTATAGATGGAATAATCATGCTCTAGCTGAATACTTACAACATCAAGCACCTCCAATTAACGAGCTGACTCTGGAAGATAAATTAATAGAAATCCTTGCTTAAATGAAAGTTGATAGATACAAATTCGAGAGTGAAGAAAAGACAAGCGTTAGCTTCATAAATGGAGGGACATTTCAAAAAGAACTTCTAGAAGAAAAAGAAAGTGTTACAGATAAATTAATGGAATGCTTTGCCAAGAGAGTAGCTAGTCAACGTGAATTCAATGTGAGAATTCCTTCACCTACATATGATGAGTATAATTTGAACTTCCAACCATTTCAGAGTAAAGAAGAGACAACAATCGATTTCATGAATGAAGATACATGTCAAGAAGGTAAGGAGGTAACTGCTATTTTGAAAAGTATGATGACTAAGTTTATTCAAGATTCAACCACGAGGCATCAAAAAATGAAGGCTCATATACAGAATATGGTGAATCAAATCGATTAGCTGGTGGATATATTATCTGACAATATGCAAGGGAGTTTTCCTAGTTCTATTGAAACTGATATTATCAACCTAAAGGCAATCACCCTTAGTAGTGAAAAAGAGTCTCCTGAAGAAGAAGACAAAGAAACCTTCATCTAAGAAGAGAAATTAGAGGAGTGGAAGAAGATAATTAAAGAAGATGAGCTAGAAACCTCTATTTAGGAAGAAGAAGAAGGGTGGGTAGAGGAGGTTGAGGAAGAACTGGTAGAGGAACTAAGTAAGAAAACTACTGATGAGGTGTTGGTAGTGACCTTGGATATGGAGGATTCCCAATTCCTTAAAACAAGTTGTTCGAGCCAACAGATGATTCATGGAGTTTCATTATTCCTTATTTTATTAACAGTTTGTCATTATAAAGGACATTATTGCTTGAAATTGGATTTATTAATTTGGTAAATTATGTCCTTGTTATTATCTTGGACTAGGTGGCTTGTTTACAGGTTATGAAAGCGCTTTGTGAAGAAAAGGGTGGAAGCAAGCCGCTGATTATTGTTCCAGGAAGATGCTAAACTTGCAGGTCATATTGAGTTACTAATGTTAAAGAAGCGTTGCATGAGAGGCAACCCATGAGTTAGTTTTAATTTTATTTCAATTTCTATACTATTTTGTTTTTTCTTTTATGTTAGTATAGGATTTTATTTTCTGTCATGTTATTTCTTTTGTTTCTTTTTTATCCTTTTGTTTCATGTTTTGCAAAAATGTTGGTTTCATATTAGATGGATCAGAATAAGAGAAATCTTTATATATTTCATATTAGATGGATCAGAATAAGAGAAATCTTTATATTCAGAAAAGTACCAACTCAACCTTCTCGCTCATTACATATGTTTATATTGTGTACATTGAGGACAATGTACGAGTTTAAGTGTGGGGATGAGTTTAATGAATCTTAACATGATTTCTTTAAGCTTATTATAATAATGATTATAAATTTTATTAGTTGATGTCTTGAATTGGTTGAAATCTGTCCATGAATACTAGATGTCCTTGTTAAATATTGATTTAAATTGGTGTGTAAAAGGATAATGGTTAGAATAAAATTAGTTTTCTATATCATCTTTCTCACAATCATTGAAACATTAAAGTTGAATGAAATTGCATATTATTTACATACATATACCCATTCTTTTTCGTGAGCTTTTGAGCCTAAAGAGCAAATTTTCAAAAAATTTTAAAAGATCTTGTTATTTTTTCATGTGTTTGATATCATGTATAATATGATAATTCTATAACTTGCTTTTATTATGCATATTGATACCATATTTGTAAAATTAGAAGCATTAACATGATAATGGCACTTAGATTCACTAACTTGCTTAACCTTTTTTTTTTAAATTACCATACCCTAAAATTTACCTTTAGGAATAACTAAGTTCAGCCTTATCCTTTTTCATTGTTTAAACCAAAATTATAAACCTTTATAATATTTTTCTTTGAATATTTTTTTATTGTTATGAATCTTGAAGGTTATTTACATTATTTAGTTGTTGAGACTTGAAATGGACAGGTTGCAACCGATGATGGATTGATGTTGTAAGTTTATAAATTTGATTATTGAGTTCTTGAGGACATGCAAAAACTTAAGTGTGAGGGTGTTTGATAGATGGATATTTGACTATATGTTACCACCCATGTTTGATGTATTTTGCTTGATATTTTACACTTTTATTGTATATTAGGTATTTTGTAATAGCCTGTTTTCCATACTAAGGTTTAGGACGTAGGATCCTAGACCATTGTTCATGAGAAATAGCATTAAGAAATTATGGGGTGCATTACATTCACATATATATTATTAGCATACACAAATGAATTATGATTTGTACAAATTGCAAAGATTTTTATGCTCTTAATTGACATATTCTGGGGTATGAAAGATTTAAAATAATCATGATATGAATTGTGAATTATTATCTCTTAAATTTTGGTATGATGGTTTTCATTTATTAATTTGAAAATTATTTGTTAAAATTGGGAGATTGATGAATTAATATGTATTTTTGGACTAAGAAAAATGTCAAGTGGCAAGACAAATTGACACATGGTAATAGAAATAAGTGACATGTGGCATTAGATTTATTGATAAATGGCTTAGATAATTGGGTGACTAATGGCATAGAGAATAAGAGACAAATGGACTAGTTATTAAAAAGACATTTGGAGCCATAAGAAGAAGACATATGGTAAGTGACAAGTGTCATAGCACTTGCCACACACCTACCATACGATACACACAAGACCATCTTCCATTTCTACTTTTTGCTACATGCTCTCTTCCTCATGTTCTTCTTCTCCTTCTTCATTCATGACATTTACAACCCACACTCATAAGGTTGAGTTTTGTTAAAATCATACACTTTGCCATTTCAATCTTTTGTTGTCTTTTTCTTATTGATGAAAACCCAACATATTCCACCTCAAAATGTTGATGATCGTGTTAGCTTGGAGAGCTAAGTTAACTCATGATTTGAGGAAGCTTTGGAGTTGAACAAGTAAGTAAAATAATGTTCTTCATGGCTTTTTTAATAGAAACATTTATGATGATTGTTTAGGGATGGATTGATTGTGATAATGGTGTTGAATGAGTGCTAGAAAATTGACGAACGAATAATTACACTTATGTTCTGTTTTTGTATACATGATCAATAATAGTTTATGAATTATGGTATGGATGATTTTGAGTTAGAATTGAGGTGATATTGATGAGGAATTGAGTTTTAAATAATGAACTATGAAGAAGATGTTTTGGATTTAGTATGTAGGGGTTAAAATCTAGAAAAATTAAAGGAGAATAGAGAGAAAAATTTCAGATGACATAATTGTGGGTAGTGTATTGAAAGTGAAACCTTCTCTTTTATGTGATTGTTGAACCAACTAAGGATAAGTTACATTACTTTGGTGCATTTAGACTTGATTGAAGCTTAATATGTGAGTATTGCATGATTAAAGAAGCAAGACATTTACAACCCACACTCACAAGGTTGAGTTTTGTTAAAATCATACACTTTGCCATTTCAATCTTTTGTTATCTTCTTCTTGTCGATGAAAACCCAACATATTCCACCTCAAAATGTTGATGATCGTGTAAGCTTGGAGAGCTAGGTTAACTCATGATTTGAGGAAGCTTTGGAGTTGAACAAGTAAGTAAAATAATGTTCTTCATGGCTTTTTTAATAGAAACGTTTATGATGATTGTTTTTGGATGGATTGATTGTGATAATGGTGTTGAATGAGTGCTAAAAAATTAATGAATAAATGGTTACATTTATGTTCTTTTTTTGTATACATGATTAATAATAGTTTATGAATTGTGGTATGGATGATTTTGAGTTAGAATTGAGGTGATATTGATGAGGAATTGAGGTGTAAATAATGAACTATAAAGAAGATGTTTTGGATTTAGTATGTAGGGGTTAAAATCTAGAAAAATTGAAGGAGAATGGAGAGAAAAATTTCAGATGACATAATTGTGGGCAGTGTATTGAAAGTGAAACCTTCTATTTTATGTGATTGATGAACCAACTAAGGATAAGTTACGTTACTTTGGTGCATTTAGACTTGATTGAGGCTTAAAATGAACCTAGTTTCATGCTGGATTACTTGGTTAAAGGTTTGATAAATGTAGCAAAATGATCTCATTAGGAAAACCTATCAATATGGACCGTATCAACGCCATACCACTTAAAGCTGTACAGATAGAAGC
>JAOQML010000006.1:17744220-17760923 GCA_027568935.1 Erythroxylum urbanii | reverse complement strand
TTTGCTAAGTGTTTAGTGAAGTGTTAAGTGATGTGACACGCCACCCTCGCGGGGCACGAATTCGGGTATCACTGTCGGTATCGGGTTCGGGTCCGGCGGGAGTTGGGGTGTTACACATATAATGTGAATTGATGTATTTCATCACATTGTTATGCATGATCAGATAAAGGAGTTATGATCCAAGTGACCAGTGAAAAAGAGCTTCAAGCTCAGAAGTGTGCATAAAGAACTACAGGCTCAGTTATTAATGAGCCCGATATCTACAATGGGTATGGGGCAGTATATGAAATGGGCCCGATATCCACAATAGATACAGGATAGTAAAAAGACATTTGGTCATAACAAAATAAAAATGAAAGTGAAGTCACATGCATATATGCATTTGGAAATATATATATCTTCAAATGTATCATGTGAATGATTGTGAAGAATTATGTTGATGATATGAATGACTGAGATAGATGATTAAATTATTCTGAAATGATTATGTGATATGTTTGTGGTTCATGACATTTTGATGAGACTTGATGTGATACATCTATTGAATTAGAAACACATTTGTGATATATAATATTTGATGATATGATTTGTTTGTAAATTGAGTTATGAATTGTCCTTGTGTTTTGATACGAGTGAGCACATCAACGATGGTTCACTCACTGAGTTTGTAAACTCATCAAAATTGCAAACGTTGATTTTTAGGTACAAGGGAGACCTAGCGTCCAAGACATTCTAGTAGAAGTCTAGTATTTGTGTTTGGAAATAAGAATGACTCAAAAGTCTGGTCAACTGATACTGAGGAGTTTAGATAGAATATTTGTGTTTAGTTTCTCATTTCATGTAGAAGATATTGTAAAAGAGTAGTAAACTCTCAGATGTTTTTAGTTATGTAAATATATGTATTATATAGTGGAATGTTACAGTGTAAATATGTTTGTGAATGAAATGAGGAGTTGATCTTTTAACTACTTATGTTTTATATAATGCCATATTAAGTGAATGTGATTTCTCTAACATGTCATTTTTATAGGGTATGTTCTTGAATGTCCTCTGGATGTTAGGGTATATGCACTATATAGGTGGGGTGTTACATACTTAATTCGCTCCAAGTGTATATATAGAGTATAATTGCCTTCATGGAGTTAAAAAAGAAGAATTTGGACGAAAACATGACATAAAACAAAGAGTCGACGCACAAAAGAGATGCACAGTCATACATGTGTGCTTGTATTTCTCCCAAGCTGTGCACTTTCACTATATTTAGAGATTTTTGGTTATGCATGGTCTAATGCACAGTTGTGCAAGAGATCATGCATATCACCAGAACCCTAAATTTCTTTATAAAGAGACATTTTGGGAGGTGAAAGAGGAGGTAGTGGTAGGGGGTAGCTAGAGCAAACTCTTGGAGGTGATTCTAGACGTGGAGTTCGTTCTTAAGTGACGATTTTGGTTCAGAAAAGTAGAAAATTATGAAGAAATCATTGAAAGATCCATTAAAATATAAGATCAATCCTTTACATTGTAAGAACATTCAATAGAAGACAATTAGGGAGATTTAAAATTATTAACCCATTGTTTTCGATTCTTATTTCTATTTATGTATGATTTTGTATTCGATTATGTGTAACTAAATGTCCAATTAGTATTTAGGTTAGATGAACCTTATGTTAATACTTTGATATAATCTGATTCTTTTATTAATGCAATTGGTTGGTTAATATATTGTGATTTGCTTAAACGTTTTATTTATGTTCTAACAACCCAAGAATTTTATATCATAATCTGATTTCATATATAGAAATTGAGAAATCATATATCTACTATAATTAGGAAGAGTTGATTGCAACCCTAAAAATATAATGACATAAATCTTCCAGATTAGGGTCAAACCTAATAGAAGGACTCATAAATTGGTAATGCAATCCTATAAGAATTAACCTGAGTAATTTGGTTAGAGAGCTTAGGATTACTTGTTAGTAGACTCAAAGTTAGCTATAAGCATACCATAAGAGTCTCTACGGTTTAACTAACCAACAAAACAATTGCATAATAAAAGATCAATCTGTTAAGGGTTTAGGGAGATTCAAAACCTAGATACTAATTCTCAATATCGATAATTTTCTAAGTAGTTCTGTAATCCTTTGTTCACCTAGGTCTTTTTTAGATACATATTCCTCCAAAATTATGTAAAAACTTCTCCAAATTAGATCCAACTTACTCAAATTCATTCCTTCTTCATTGTGGAGCTAAAATAATGTTCGTAAATAAAATACAAGTTCCATTGAGTACCAAATCCAAGAAAAACATCCAAACACAAGTAAAATGCTCTCAAAATTACTCTAACAATATAATCTATTTAACACTGATCACTTGTTAATATTAACAATAGATAGTGCAAAAATAACTCAATACATACCCAATTGCACCACACTACACATGTCCACCATTGTGCACATTCACTATCGCAGTCTGCTCCAATCATACTTACACTATCATTACACTTCATCGCAGCCACAACAATCATTCCATACAACAGTCATACTTACACCATCGTTACACCTCATCGCAGCCACAACAATCATTCCATTACAAACCATTGATTGTTGCACCATCTTGAGTCTTCCATAAAATAGTTTTAAGAAAAATGGAGGAAATAATGGCTATTGGGATGAAACGATTTTTGGGCTAGTGGAAAATAAAATTTACGAAAACGATAATAAAATCGACTTGAATAAAAATTGATCACCGATCAAGTAGGCATTGTGTACATGAATTTTATTATTTTATTTATAAAGTAGATCTTACTATATTGATATGACATTATAGGTCATTTCAATAGCACTTAATGAGAAAGATAATAAAAATGATTTATTTTAAATTTTTCATAAAATACACTAGGCTCACGAAAATTTTAAATTACAGGAAAATTTAATAAAATTCATAAAAGCACTCTTATTGATGTCCTTTATCTAGAAAAGGAAAGAAGACAAGGACTTGGCTTCATTATTCAATTCGTTTTTCTTTCTTTCAATTAGTTAGATATTATTATATCTTTCAAGCAGTGGATGTTGCAAACGGTGGTTGTATACTACAGCCGATACGAAGCCTAAGTAGAAATGATTTTTGTTCACTTGAGATTTTACATAAAATAGTGAGCAAAATTTTAGTTGTTATTACTTCCTCAACATTCAATACTTTTAAGAGACTTGTTTAAGTGATGCGTTTGAATCATTGCTTCTTGGTGTCTCTTTCATGCAACTTGTGTCGCGGCAATAATATTCTCCGTCCTCATCAAACTATGATGTTATCATTTGATTAACTGATTATTGGATTCAGCTTGTTATCAAATAAATAGGCACCTTATACGCCACACAAGGCACTTATACCAAATGATTATTTTTGCTTGCTAAATTTACATGAATTTGTAACAATAGATATTTAAGAGAGAAATGTTAAAGCACCTGTTCCTCTTTGTTTCTTCAAAATGTTTAATTCAGGTCTTGTAGCCAGCATGTTAATCATCCGTTATTGCTTTCCCCTTCATCCAGGTAGTATTTCAAACGCCTCTTTTCTGGCTCATAACCTTCATCTCGCATAGGTTCAAACAACTTCGCCAAAACTAAATTTATGATTTCAGATTGTGGATGCATCCTGTCCCCAACAACAAACTTGTGAACTTTATTTTCAATCTCAATCCAACTTATACCTGTTTCTTTTGCCACCCTAGCTTCTTTCATTCTCTTAATAGTTCTTGCTCTGTCCTTCCACCTACCTTCGGAAGAATACATATTTGCCAGCAGAATGTATGGTGCTGGCTTACCAGGTTCTAACAGGAACAACTGCCCAGCAGCATATTTTCCTATTTCAGCGTTTCCATAGAAACTGCAAGCACCAAGCAAGGCCTGCCAAACAAGTGCATCAGATTTCACAGGTAATCCCTCAATGAAATTCTTGGCTTCACTGAGATGACCAGCCCGGCCAAGCATGTCAACAACACAAGAATAGTGCTCTGATCGAGGTCTAATTCCATAAACTTCAGTCATGGACTTTAAGAACTCCATACCCTTATCAACCAAGCCCACATGGCTACAAGCATGAAGCAAGGCCAGGAATGTGACATCTGTTGGCTCTACTCGTTCTAATCTCATTACTTCATAAAGTTGCAGGGCTCTAATGCCAACCCCATGACAAGCAAAAGTAGCAATCATAGAATTCCAAGAAACTAAATTCCTTCTTTGAATTCGATTAAAGATTTTCACAGACTCCTCAATTTCTCCACATTTTGAATACATATTGATAAGACCATTTCCGACAAACACATTTGAGCCAAAGCTTCGTTTGACAACAAGTGAATGAATTTGTTTACCAAGAGCTAAGGAAGTATCTTCACCAAATATTCCAAGGACAGCTGAAACCATGTTTGCATCAATTTCATATCCTGCCTTCATTATTTTCACAAACATGCGTACAGCTTGTTCCTCAAAACCATTTTGCGCAAAGCCTGTAAGAATTACAGTCATGGAAACCTCATCAAATTCTTCAGCACACTCGAAGATCTGCCATGCATCTTCCACAATGCCACATTTTGCGTACATATCCATGAGTGCACTCTCGATGCACATTTCTGATTCAATTCCAAGTTTGCAAACAAGACCATGAATTTGACGCCCTCCCATTAATGCTTGCAAGCCAGAACATGCCACCAATGAACTCAAATATGTCAAAAGATTAGGTTCAACCAATTGGCGACGCATTTTAACAATCATTCTCAAGCTATCCTCATAAAATTTATTTCGCGCCAACCCCGACATAATGGCAGTCCACGTGACCACATTCCTTTCAACCATCTCATCAAATACTTGCCTCCCAGAACCATAACACCCACATCTGAAGTAGGACATTATCAATGCATTCCCGACAGTTATTTCCCACTCGAGGCCAATTGAAAAAGCTAAACCATGCAGCATCTTACTAACATAAATGAACTCAGTCCTGTCACATGCTGATAACGTAGTAGTTAAAGTGGCTCGATCTAACCGATAAATACCTAAATGCTGCATCTGTTTAAAGAAACTAAAACCTACACTCATGTCCCCATGCCGTAAAAATCCTGAAATAATGGTATTCCACGACACAGTATCTCTCTTAGGTATTTCCTCAAACAACTTAACAGCATCTACTAGCACCCCACATTTCGAATACATCGACAAGATGGAGTTCCATATAACAACAGCATTACGAGAACCAGAGTGGTCGTGAAGATCAAATTCATGATTTTTGACAATGGATGCATGAAGAGAAGAACCCAGGTGGAGATAGCCTTCTCTTGAACAAAGGGACAAGAGGAGGCTTATATCTACATGGTCTAGCACAAAAGTGGAAGTCTTTGAAGATAGGTTGCCAAGGATTTCGGTCTTGAATGGAGACTTGAGGGAATTTGGGCAAAAGGGAAGATAGGTATTGAGTTTGTGAATGACCCATTTGGATTTCATCCATGAAAATGGCGCATCAGAGACAAAGCTTAGTTGGCAGACTGCTCTACTTTTTATTTAACAATACCCACTGAGAAAACAGCTTATTTAATCTGGTGCAAGAGAATCAGCAGAGCAGTCTGCCAACTAATCACCAGACTCCACCTGTATATGTCAAAATGGTAACATACATCTCATTAGGAAGGCGGAAGTTCATTCAGTTATATTAGTGTTTAACTATAAATTACATCAATAAAATATTAAAAAATTTAATTCATCATAAATATAATTCATTGCTTGGACCTTTTTTTTTAAATTGTAAATTAAAATTAGCCATTAAAGGCAATAATAAGTGTTACAAGCATAAACCATCTCATTATTATGAATGGGCTAACAAAATAACAGGAAAATATTGTATTACATTATGAATTAAAATTCAATTGCACACACTAGTCATTAATCCCATACTAACATAAAATTGGAATGAATCTGCATTTTATCTTCAAATGTGACAAGGTGTAACTTGATTGCATTAAGTGTTTCTCTGTTTAGCCTTGAGTGTTGCTTCTCAATGCCTTTGAAGATTCTCTTATTTATTTCATCCCACGAAGCATGTACTAGACATGATAAATTAAAAAAGAAACACTACTGTGTTTGTTTATCTTGTATGTTTAAAGTTGAACACCAAATTACAATCTACTCGCATTCATCTGGTGTATCTCCTAACATGCGTCTTCTAGTAATGTCCTTCTACTAAGATTGAGTGAATTGACATCTGAAGAATAAATGAGTAGTACTTTCTTACTCTTGCTTGCATAATACACATCTATTTGGTATTGCCATATACTTGTTCAATTTATCAATTGTAGGCAATTTGTTTTTGATAGCTCTCCACATTGTGATTGAAGCTCTAGGTAACATATACTTGCACCAGACTAGTTTATACTATGATATTATATTTCCCCACTCTTGAAAAAGATTTTTGTAAGACACATTGGTGAATTAACCATGTTTAGACAAAGCCCACCAGTTAAGATCTGTCTTATTTTCCTTGAGTTCATTGTTGTTGATTTGATTATGCAAACTAGAGCGTCAAATCCTTAATGAAATCTTAGTTTTGTGTGCTAGAGCATAAGCAACATATTGATCTTCACTAGTCATATTTTTGATTGAATTAAGTTCACTAATATCATCATAAACTCAAATAGCCAACCATCTTTCATACCAAAAGAGTGTATTGATACCATCGCCTAACAATCTAACTATATGTTGCTTCACTTTTCTTCATAGTTTGAAGATTGTTTTTGTTGTGTTTGAAGCATTTTTCAGGTGTTTTGATCTTCTATAAACTCCTCCCTTTAATGTAATAAGCATTTATCCACCTAACTCATACAGATTGCTTATCTTTAATGATTATCCACAACTTTTTAGTAAGCATGACTAGATTACAAGATTTTAAAAGGATCACATTCAAACCACTATGCTTCTTTAAAGAACATACCTCAGACCATTTAATAGGAGTGGAGTATTTACCTGTTCTCTTTCCAAACCACATAAACTTTTTGAGAATGGTATCAATTGTCTTGATAATATCCTCAGGAAGAGACATGTGAGCTGCCCAATATAGACTCATTGCATTGAGTACAGAGAAAATGAGTTGAGTTCTCCTAGCAAAGGACAAAGCCTTCGTACTCCAACCTAAGATCCTTGTTTTTATCTTGTTGATGAGAATTTTGTAATCTGCATAAGTTGATTTAGAAGTAGAAATAGAAATCCCTATATATTTATTTGGCAATTCATTTCTATTGAAATTTGTAACTCCAAATATCATTGCTTCTTGGTTTATTGCTTTGTTATGTGTAGCAAGATCTTTTTCCAGAGTTCAATTCAAGTCCAGACATTCTAGAAAATATTTTGATTGCAGTCATTAATGCTAATACAGATGGTTTATCAATTCTGGATTATAAAAATAGGTCATCAATAAATACCAAAATTGCGCCTAGCCTTTGACATTTGAAATGATATCTGGACTGCTTTATTCTCTCCATTACCCTTTTGAGTGTTCTGTAAAAAAACTCTATAACAGGAGAGAATAAGTAGGGAGAAGAAGGATCTCCTTGCTTTATACCTATGCTGCTTTTGAAATTTTTGAAGGTTCCCCATTTTTAAGCATAATGAAAGATAGAGTTGTGATGCATTGAGATATCCACTCAATAAAGATTTCAAGACAATATATTGCCTTCATAATGTTTAATGGAAATTTCTACTCCACATTGTCATAGGCTTTCCTTGAGTTAATCTTCAAGGTACAATCTCTACCTTTTTTTTTTTCCTATGTTAACCTTTTATAAACTCCTGCATTAATAGAATGTTGTCACTCATTAATCTACTAGAGATATATGAAGGCATTGGATCAGACCATTGTTAATGCTATTGACTATAGAATACCATTTAATCCAAGTCCCAATCTATGTTAACATATAATTAAATAATAATTAATTGAAAATATGAAGAAACATTATCAATAACCTCTGCTAATTTGGCTTCTTCTTACCTCAACTCCTTAATCATCCTAAATGTCAAATCCATCTACATTATTTTTGTTTTTTAGAATTTAAAATTAATTCATTCATGTGGAGAGAAAAAGGCATTTACAAAAGAGTCCACTTGCTTTACCAAATTACAAAAAGCATTAATTATCTTCTAGCTCCCAATAGCCTATGATAGTTTAGTTTTAGTCACTAGGCAAAGATCACACTTCATTTTTTTTTGTTACCTCTTAACCATCATGCACATGTAAGTGATGAGCAGCTTCGGGATTTGCATGTCCATCTTTTGAGCTTATAAAATACAATTAATGTGAGAAAAACAACTTTACTCCTCAATTTCCTTGCTTACACTATAAGAGAGTAGATATAAGCTTCCTTTACAATTTTTTTCTTATGGAAATCATATTTCCAGCTTATATATGTTGCTAGCTTGCATAATTCTAATTATTTGATGATAAGTATCTGTTTTCTTGTTGAATTGGTTTTCCAGTTATTTTCATAACTTACTACCCTCAATTATATCATAATTACTGCTTCTCTGCTTAACTTATATTAAGGCTAGCTTGTGAGGGTTGTGTAATTCTCAATTTGAGAACTATTTCTTGATTGTACTTTAGGTTTTTTTGATGAGTTAATAACTACTCCTTTATGCATTAATTGTTGTGATAGTTAAGATTTGCTCATTATCTGATTCCTTTGTGAACTTTCTTCATTTCACTGTAGCCAAATGTTGTCTATCATATTGCTTAGTGCTAGCTTTGCCATTATCTAGCTCACTACTTTCTTTTCATGACTTTTGTTGCACCAATGTATTAGGTCTTGCCAAGTTAAGGGTGAGAAAGAAACATCACTTAATCTTTTAATTAGTTCCCATAAATTAATTACATATTGTCATTTAAAAAACAAATGGCTTATTGTTTCCTCCTCCTAGTTGCTTAGAACACAAATTTAGGAATTTCATCATTCTTGAGAGTGTACTTAATTTCCATTCAATAGCTAGCCATAATACAATTGATGTGTTAGGAAAAGAATGTCTATACTAGACTATTATGTGCTATGAACCCTGATGATCCTTTATTTTATTAGCTTTCTATGAGATTTGTTTATGAATTCACTATGTTTATTGTTTTTCCATTTAATCTGGTCTTCCTTGTCTAAGATTAGTCATACTAAAAGAGCTTTAGAGCAATATAACCTTATAGGTGCATTTCCATGAGTTTCTAAGGCTTGTTGAAATGAATAGTCTTCTGGAATGGAGCTTCTTAAAGAATGAAGCTCCTCGAACTTATTAAGATGTCCTAGATTAGTTCATCTATCAATCATACTAGAAAGAATTTTTGTTTCCATTTATTATTTGGTGCTTAAATTCTCCTTTGAACTTTTCCTTAAGTTTGAATATGTTAAGCATAGTCTATGAATATTCTATTTTGGGTTGAAACTGCTAAAATTTTTAATATCTTATGTAATATTCATGGATCTATAGCATCCATATAGATTTCTTATCTAGTAGGACTCTTTAAGTCCCCTTTAGCATCAAAACTTGATTCAAGACTTTGACTGATAGAATGCCCAGTCCCCCTTCCTTTTGATCTTTACAAATCTCACTCTATTTAACCATTGCTATGTATTTGCTCTCAACACTTTGTTTCCATATCAACCTTCTTAGAATTTAGTATATGTTGTTAGATATGTTCTTTGGGAACCATATGTGAGAGTACTAGTAAATATGAAGTGTATTAAGGAAAGCTTTACTGGATTTTATATACAATGGAGAAGTATTGGGAATTCTAATTGAAAATTCTTGACTTTATCTCCTTTAAAACATGCTTAAAGCCTTTGAATGAGGTTCTTTTAGTTATTATTAAGACCCTTAAATAGTAGATAAGAGGCTTAGAGGTATTGATAAGCTAGCTAATAAACCTACAAGTCCATTTGTACTAGTAGAAACAATAAAGGATCTTTTTCTATTTGTTTATAATTAGCCCAAATAAAGATTTGAAAGTGTTCATAGCTATCATTAGTATACTTATGGAGCTAGGATTAGTTTTGGAGAAAAAAATTAATTCATTAGTAAAAAAAGAGACTTGAAATCCTTATCTCTTTACACTTAGAATAAAATCTAAAGCTTTTATCCCTGTTGATCATGTTCTTTATTAACCATACTAACACTTTTATAGCCAGTTTAAAGAGATAAGGGAACAGGTGATCTTCTTGTCTCAGGTCCCTTATACCCTTAACTAATTTACTTAGCTCTCTATTGTCTAGAATTCTATATGAAACAATGGTGAAGCATTACTGAATGAAATGATAAGGAAAAAAAAGCTTGTAATTTATTAAACATTAAGTCTTAATCCAAGGAATCATAAGCTTTGTGAAAATCTATTTTAATGTCACACTTTTTGCATGATTTCTTCCTTGAGTAATTTTTTAGAAATGGGATGTTACCCCCTATAGATTTTCGCATGATGTAGGCTCTTTGAGTAGAATCCACTAGATGATTCAAGGTTAATTTCAATCTTTTAGTTAACACCTTAGTAATCACCTTATATATAATATTTTAACAAAAAATTAGACAATAATCTTTTAAGGAATTTGGATATTGTACCTTATGGATGAGGCAGATGTAAGTTTTAGTAAGCCCCCTCAGCATTTTTTTTAATTCTTAAAGAACTCCATCACAACATCAGTCACTATTGCCTTGGTGTGAATCCATTTTTTTATAAAAACATTTGCATTGAAGTCATCTGGTTTGGAGTTTTGTTGGTATTTAAGGAAAAAAAAAGAATCATTTACACCTCATTAGCTTCAATAGTTTTTACTAGATCATTGAATAGATGAGTACGTGATCCTTAATGAAGGATTTGAGGATGGAAATAAATGAAGAGGCTCCATGATAGATCCAATTAACTCAGTAAATAACCTTTATTCTTTATGGTGTAGTCTTTTTTTAGTGTTGTAAACTTTATCATCTTCTACTCTCAAGGAGGATATTTCATTAGTTCTTATTCTTACTTGTATTGATCTATAAAATAATTGTGTAATATTATCCTTATTGGTTAGCCATAAAAATATGTATCTTTGCTTGATCAATGAAATGTTATTTTCCACTATGAGATTGTAGTGCATCATTGGCTCTTTCTCCTTCGCTTGCAATATTTTTTCCTATGGGCTTCTATATATAGCCTTGTCGATTAAATCTAGCTTGTCCTTGGCCTTTTCTACTGCTTTTTAAGTGTTTAGCCTCTTTTTGTAACTAATTCCTTTTAAGTATTCCTTTATGTCCTAAAGTTTCTTTATTCAATTAAATAAATCAGTTCCTATAACATTTGTTTAAATACGCTATATCAAGGCTTCTTGTTTTCTTATTTTATACTATAGCGCAAGTATACAAGTCATATTATATACAAGTCATATTATAGTACAACTAATTGTTCCTATGAGGAATGAATATAGTCACTTAACAATTTGAATTATACTTTTTCTAAGGAAACAAATAATTGAATTAACTGAAAATTAAAGTAAGCTATTTAGATTTGGCATATAAGGCAATGAAATAGAAGAAGAGAAGAGAATGAAATCAACTTGAAGCTTTAATCCAGAAAATCTAAAAAGTTGGAGTTGATTTTGATGTTTCAACTTTTGATCTTCTTTTTTTTTTGATATTTAGCCTTTTTATATTGTTTGCTAGTTTTATGCTATATCGCAAGTATAAGAGTCATATATTGTAGTACAATTGATATCGTTCCCACGAGGATTGAATATATTCACCTAACAATTTGAATTACACATCGTTTAAGGTAACAAAAAGATTGAATTAACTAAAAATTAAAATAAACTAAAAAAAGTTGATGACTGAATAATTAAAAGATAACAATGAAATTGAAGTTCCTTAATAATTGAAACTTATAGATTATTCTATCCTTGCTTTGCCTTCCCTTCACCTTGTGGATTCAACTATGCTTGATCCTAGATATGCAAAGGTTTTTATTATCCTCTTTAAAGATCTAATCAAGTAATCCAATTGAAATAGATAAAAGTTGAGCTATAATCTCTTGATTTCTCAAAATTACTCCTAATTACTCAGTTAGATTTGAAGAAATCTTAATGATAATTAAATCACAATTAAGATATCTCTTTAATTACTTATTAACCTGATATGTTTTGAAAATCAAAGAATAATGCATTTAAAAGCCACAAAAGACATCATCACAAGGAAATATGGCATTATATATGCTATGACTAGAAAAGTAAAACTATAAATAAAACACTATTTTTATAATATCCTGGGAATATGTTGGAAGGTTATAGGTTCCATTGCCTTTTGGAAAAGGAACTCCATTTTTCAACAACTTTATAAGCTACCAAGGTTTCTTTGGTCCAACAATAGATCCTATGAGCAAGTGCAAGTCTATCAATTTTGGTCTTGATGAATAATCTTTGATTTCTCTCCATTTAAAGTAGTCTCTTATGGAGAAAAGTTTTCCAGTAGGTCTCTAAGTTTGTTTACTTATTTAAGGTTTCCAATTGTATGAGATTTTTATTTTAACTTTTACCAGTTCATTGGCTATATCTAATTTCGTAACAGGCAAGAAATCATAGGATTAATCTCTACACAAATTCTAACTTAGCAAACCTTTTTCAAGTTTATTAATAACTAAGTCAAAAACCATAGGCTTGCTAATTGAACTAGCTAGAAAACTTAAACATATAATTTCTAAGGAATATTGTGAAAATTAATCCACAATGGACTGGTGTCAATGTTAGCTTTGTCAAATTCCAAACTTATAAATCATTTTTATATGAATATGGGCTATCCTCCTATATACCAGGGGCCAGATTCCATAATCATACACTTGTTATCTTCATCTATGAGCTTAAATAATAAAGAGTCATCTTGAATTAGTAAAATTCTATCAAGACCATTGGTTCCCCATCTAGTTTGAGCCTAGTTCTGCATAAAAGGGAATGTTAGCCTTCTGTATAGAAAAAAAATCCAACTACAGTATTACTCCAGTGTTTATCACCTTCCTATAGAATCTCGAGAGGAGGAGAAACAATGCCATTCACCAAAGTGGTAAAGAAATGTTTTGGTTTTTCTTAGGAAGTTTCAACTGCTATAATATTAACCCATGTTATCTTGGCTCCATTCTCAATTTTCTACTTGCTCAGTACTCTCACATTGTTGATATCCATCGTCTCTTATACAGATGGCAAGTAGCTCTCATTTTTGATACAGGAGTGGAGCCTCTCTCAGAAACTTCCATTAAGCTTCCTAAAAAAGAAAGTTACCTAGTTAGCCTTGAACCTACCAGAATAACTTCTGAAAGAGGAAAGAAACTGTGTATCTAGGGAGGGAACACTGTCTATTAACTTGATATTTGTAAGTCTATTAAGGTACCAACTGTCCTTGTGTAACTTAGCACAAATATCTTGATTTAATCTCCTAGTTCAAATAAAGTATAAGCACAAAAATATCACAAAATAGTAATATATTGAATTCAACAAGGTACAAGTTATATAAAACAATTCAAGAATAAAACCCTAATACAAATTTAGCAATCCATAATCATATTCAAAGCACAACTCTTTAGATTTGACATACAAGGCAATTAAATAGAAGAATGGAAGATAATGAAATCAACTTGAAGTCTTGATATGGAAAATCTAGAAAGAAAAAGTTGATTTTGATGTTTTCACTTTTGATCTTCTTTTTTGTAATATACAAGCCTTTGTGTTTTTCCCCTTTTTTAGAATCTATGTTGACTTTGAAATCTACCTCCCTTCTATAGCCTTCACAATATCCTTTTATAGTAAAAACTAGGTTTTTTGGAATATACATGGTCATTTACACGGTCGTATAACTTCAAAAAACTAAAACCACAAACAAACAAAACACATAATAATGTAGTAATGCCATAATGGTTCAATGAAATTAATTTAGTCAATTAATCACTTGAAAAGTTCCAACATATTCACTTATTCCATTCATGTTCCAGTTCTTTAATTTAAATATACATATCAATCAAAATATTAACACTTATTTATACATCCATGACACTTGTTATGCACTCAACATTAGATACCAATTAAAGAGGCAGGCCATCATTAAATATCCATTCATGAAATTTATTTTAACATTTAATAAGAAGATTCATTGGTTTTCTTTTATTGACAACATTATATTTATTAATGGTTGTAGTGTCATTCTAAAATTCTGATGTAAACATAAACATTTTGTTGTGAATGTCCCAAATTACTTAGCTATATCACAACTCACAACTGGCTACTAGCTCTATTTTTAACCAAAAATTTAAGAAGTCAACAAAATAGGAAATTTATTTGACACAGTTATTCCACAATCTGTTGTCTTTTTTTCTTTTTCACATTTTATCTACATCACTTCTTCTTAGTCAATCATTCCTATGAAAGGATACTAATAATTTCTACCAATTTAAACGAATTTAATTATAAGTGTACCCAAACAAGTGTCATATGTTGATATAATAAGTATAATATTCTAATCAACATGTATATTCATATTAAAAACACTTAAAACACAAATGTTACAAGATAATGTTTCTTCACAAATTAAATAATCATGTTTATAGATAAGCTAATTCCTTTCAATTTTATCTCTTTGACACATTCACACAACGCACATATATGCAACCAAATGTTTACACCATACTATCCTAATCAAAAACTAATATAACGCAAATAAACTAATGCAATGCAAAAGCAAATTCACACATAAATGATATTCAAGTGCATATATGTCCTTGTACTTGAACAACACTCAAAGGATATTCAAGTGCATATATGTCCTTATACTTGAACAACACTTCATCCTCAATGTAGAAAACAACTTGAAAAAATAAATAAAACAAAACTAGTAAATATCACAAAAGGGAAGTAATAAAAATAAAAGGCAAGAGTACTTATGGTGAATGTGTAGGTGATGGAGTTGGAAATGACACATGGACGCACTTCAAATTATGAAATTTGTTAATCAAAATCATTGCAAACTAATCATAAAAAAATAAAAATAATAAAGCGCTACCAAACTTGAAATTATGAAAAACCTAACTAAAGCATAACATGATGTTTTTAATGTCACTAACTTGACAATTTTAATGCCATTAATTTTCCACCAAATCCTCTATTGAATGTTAAGGTCTTATGCATCATCATATTAGAACTTGATATTTCCAACATTTTCCATCCAATAGCTCTCATTCACTTTCTAATTGTCTCCACCACCCTATCTTCTTATTTCCTATCAGTTTTTAACTCTAAAATGAGTAGTTTCTCAGTGGAGTATATAATTGGTGCTTCAGTCCTTACTAATGTTTCTTATTTTGAATTAACACCAACTCCTATTTTCCTAATTTTCCTTAATCTTCTACTTCCCCAACACTCACTTCTTCTTTATAGCACCCGTCTTGCTCTTTTATGCATTCATGTACTATATCAATCTTTATGTAGCAGCTACTTTCCTTTAGATTCATCAATATTTTATTCATATTATATTCAACTTGGTCCTTACCAATTTAAAGCATAATTTTCCATTCATAATCATCCACCAAAACTCTGCCTATATACATAAATGATCTACCAAGAATTAATGGACAATTTTAATCCTCTTCAAAATCTGTTGGCCCCTTAATTTTTTCCTTAAGGAATAAGTATGATTTAAATAAATTATGAGGTCCTTAAGGGATTATTTTGTGGAGTTAATTATTATGTCAATGTTGGTAAGATTTTATGACATAGAATAATTAAATTGAAGTATTAAAGTTGTAAGATTGTATAAGGGCAAATTAGGCATGGAACTTAAGGTTATAAGACATAAAGCCTTAGGCAAGGGACAAAATGGACTTTGCACACTCATTAAGGCTATTAAAAGAAGAAGAAGTTATTGTCTTGTATTCTTTTAAGAAGAAAGAAACGTGAGTGAAGAGGAGAAGAGAAGAAAAGAAGAGAAAAAGAAGGAAAATTAGGGCTTTGGAGATCTTGAAGACTTTGAAGCTAAATCAAGGTAAGTATAAGCATCATTCTTCTTGATTAGATAAATGAAACATGTTTTGATGTTAGTTAAGAGATGAATATGTGAGGGAAGTTGTTGAGAATGGGAAAATGCATATGTTTAGTTTTTAGGATTAATGATCAAAGATAGATTTAGATGTATTTGTCAATGATATTAGGTTGAAATGAAGTTGGAAATGAAGTACAAGTGATGGTTTAGTGTTTAGATGGGTTATATTTGAAATGTGGGAAGTAAAAAGTTGAAAAATGTAGCAAAAAATTGTTCCCGGAGTACGTTTCTGTAAAAGTTCGTCGCGGCCAACTTTCCAGCACAAAACATTCTTTGGTATTTTAGGCATAACTTTTTGTGTAGTTATCTAAATGGAGTGATTTTTTATTTTGTGTAAACTAGAGACATAGTAATACAAATTTTATGAAGGAATTGAGTTCAAATTAAGTCTCTTAGGATTTTAAAGTTTGGATGGAAGTTGAGTAAGGAATACTGTTTTAGTATAAGACCAGCCCGAAAATGTTTTTAGTATAACTTTTAGAGTACTGAACAAAATTGAATGATTTTGGTATCATTAGAAACTTAAGACAATGGGGAACATTTCTATAGAAGGAAGTGTTATCAAATTTGGTCATTTACTAGATCATA
>JAOQML010000006.1:17725332-17744120 GCA_027568935.1 Erythroxylum urbanii | reverse complement strand
ATACCGACTGTTTGATTGTTTAGTGATGTGGCACACCACCCTCGCGGGGCACGGACTCGGATATCACCGTCGATATCAGGTTCGGGTTCAACGGGAGTGGGGTGTTACAAGTAGTCATAATATTAAGCATATGTTCCATAGATGTACCTGAATCGTAATAAGAAACTTCTTATCGATACAGGAATTGTTGTGCATTATCTAAACTATCATGGAAGTAATTTTTTTTGTTATCCCATCCATAACTAAAGTTAGGTTGATCAGTCCAAACATGGTTATAAGATTCGGAATATAAGTTATAGAAAAAATTAGTTCCATCCATGACAAATTTTTTAAACTTTTTAACACAATAAACACTAAACAAAAAGTGAAAAGATCAAGAAATAATTGAAAGGAAGATAATTGCAAACAAATATATACAAAACACCAATTAAAATCAATAACAAAAACTAAAGCTTCATACTCCCCGACAATGGAGCCAAAATTGGCAGCGCATCGTAACACTACACAAAATAAACTAGACATACTACTGTAGCAGTGGTAAGTCTAGGTCAATCCCATAAAGAGTGTATGTAAAGTTCATGAATGAAAATAATTGACGTTTATATTTTAGGGATTTTTTGGTTTAATAGAAAAATAAAAGCCAAACTAACCTAGCGAAAATAAATAAAAGAAAACATTAAAAATGATAAAAGTGGAGAATTCGGTAGTGACCCGGTTCTTTGGTTTAATCTCGGCCTAAACCCTAATTAGACATATTTTATTGATTTGTTATTCTTTTACCTCTCCTTGAACTATTGGTAGTAGATTAACAACAACTCTTTTAATCCCGATTTTTCCTTAGATCCTAGTTAATTAAGAAGAGCTCGTTAATTAACTCTCGCGATTGGATAACCTAGAAGATGCTCGCTAAGTCTAATCAAACAATCGCGTTACAAGTAAGAAAAATAGATTAATCTAAGCAATAATCACACAAACTCGGATTATTTAACTTAGTTTATATTATCCCTAATGATTACGAACTATTAGTCGCGACAAATGAATAAAAAAAAACAACGATTACGTATTGTATTTGATTCTAGCAATAGGTTCTTACATAAAAATAATCAAATAGAGGATTCAATCATTCTTACACAACACCCAAATATTAAACATAGGATAAGGTACGCAATTTCTAAAGAGAGAAAGAAACAAAAAATACAAAGAGAAATATACTTAACTGGGTTGTCAGTATAGATGTCACCTCCTAACTAACGTCAAAAAGCTACCCCCTATGAGTCTCTCAAGGTTGAGAGCTTGCTCCTAAAAATAATGCTTGAGCCCCTAAAGAATGTCCCAAGCCAAAGACCCCTTCATTATTCTATCTTAAAACCTTTTATTGTCCCCTTTTTTCAAAAACACAACCATTGCCTCTTAAAACCCTCATTCCTTTTTTACTGTACTACATCTCTTGCTACTGTGCATTTTGGTATAATAGCCAACGTCTTCATTTTGACCTTGCTCCCAACATTTGCGTGTCATCGTTTCCTGCTCCTTGCTTCCTAGCTGCTACGTCATTTCTCCTGTAGTGTTTCACTCCTACCTCTGCTTCATTTTGCTCTTCTTTTCTTCTCCTACCGCGTTGCGTTTTGCTCCTAGTTGCTCCTTGCTTTTGAACTGCATTTTGGCCTTGGCGTGCTTCCTATCTGCTACGTTGCTGATTGCTAGGTTTTGATTTACATGAAATACACGGTGGTTGTATGAAACACCCGATGTCTGTTGTCAAGCTCCATATGATGCTGCATTTTCTTCATCTTGAATTGTCGTTTTGCTCCTTTTCCAACTGCTTCTTGGTTATCTTCTTTTAGGCTGAATTTGATTTCTCCTTGCTCTAATTTTATTCTTCTTATTCCATAAAGGCAAGTGAATATTAATTTTTAAAAAATGACCCAAATATCATACTTTCGCCTTAATTTAACTTCTCTACTTTTTAATTGTGGCTAAATTCACATATAAGTTAAAGTGAGCATCTTAAGCATTTTCATATCAATAATCACTAGGTGTTATGGAATAAATTTATAATTAATTAAGCACGCATCACTATCTTATGTGGCTATAGTGTGACCATTCTATCTCCTTATGTTTGTGGTTTTGGTGTCGTTGTTCTTCCCATCTTTATGAGTGCTTGCTGACATTTTCTCTTTTTCGTGTGAGAAAGTAGCTATTAGAGAAGTTGTTAACATTAACAAAGCAAAACTACCGTAGAAGAACTTCTTGGTATAAGGAAGGAATTGTCATGATATAGAAATCAGTCTTCATGGTTTATCTAGATTTTGATATATACATTGTTTGATTACCACTCTTTTTAATGAGTATTTGTTTATATAAACTCTTGAGCTATTAGAGAACTCACTTTGATGTAGACAATTATTTTATAGTGAATTATTTTTTAGACTAGGTCCAGTGATTTTAATTCTCACATTGAGAATATTGTCACGTTAAAAATTTAGTGTTCTCCTGTACAATTTAATTTGTGTATTTATATTTATTCCTCATAATTTCATTCAAACAAAAAAAATTTATTTTGATCACCAGATATTTTCCTTTCCCAACAATTAAATGTAAAGATACGTCCATTTATTCGTTTAAAAAATTACAGATGTCTTTATTTTCTTAACAAATACAAAATGTGATAGGCCATCATGTTATATTTAATATATAGTAAAAGTTAACTTACTAAAATGTAAAATAAATAAATAAATTTTAAGTTAATTTTGTGTATAAAAGAAGAGATCTCAAGACAGGTAACAATTTTAACTTGGAAGTTTATTGGTTACAAGGTTCATGTACTTGATTACAAACATGAAGTGCTGAAATAGCAGTGAATGTTGTTCTTACAAAGAGAGATTTACTTATTATGATGATGGGATGTTCCACTAAGTAATTCTAAGAATAATATAGAATACCACACAAATGCTAGAAAGGTGACTAAATTGTAGGAGATTAATTAGGGACTTGGCATTTATACCCAAAACGAAGTAATGGATTATGCACGTTAATGTAGTCCTAACTATTATCTGCCGAAATGGATGGAGAACTGGAACGCGTAATTGCAAGAATCAGTATGTCTTATATGTTTGAATTAGAAAGGTGACAAGATGTACTATTTTATGTATTACACCTTATATGTTAGACTTTCCGATATCGCACGTTTACTTTTTGGATGGAAATTTTTGTTGGTAAGAGTTATGCATTGCTTTAATGTGCTTACTTTTCGAAGTAGTCTTAAGAGGTTAACAAAAAGGGGTCAAATTCAACGATAAATATACTTAATTTTTTAAAAAAAATCTTCAACTTGATATCAAATAACCTTTAAAAAAACTTAATATTAAATATTTTATTTAATCTTTGAGGTTTTAAAAAACTAATTAGTAATATGCATAATTTTATCCAGTTGTATCAAATTCTTGATGCAGAAAGAGTCCCATCTAACAATTAGTCATTAGAATCGATTAGCTTTGATGGTGAATGACTTTTGTCCACCCATTAACTTCGTCGAAAGTATGTTTTCCCTGAAATAGAGTCCCACCGACATCAAAGAAGAATTAAATTATGGAATTGCCGATCATGTAATATATATATATACTGCACATGGATTATAAGCGTAGTTATGAACAAGGAAGATCTCTTACGACACGCATAAACAACGATTTAGTCCATGCAACGGATCTATATCAATGTACGGTAAATCTTCAGGTCAAGTTTTTGTAGGTTGGGTTGGTACGATTTGTTTGAAGAAAATGGCCTACGAAACGAGAGATTTTTTACTATAGTTCCTCAAGAAAAAGTCATGGTGAAATTTCGTGGTCAGCTTTGTCGTCTCAACCAAACATCTCTCAAGTTTCGTAAGATAACTACGAAAAGGGCTGAATGATTTGGAAGAAATTTCCAATAAACTTTAGGAAATGGACAAGTCCCACGTTACTCAGTGAGGGCTGCGGTGCGGTGGAGTAGCAGGGGCTTCTCAAATAAGAATAGTAGGGGCTTCTCAATCCTTATAAATGAAGTCACTTTAAAATTTGTGTGGGAGAACTTTGCCACCTGCAAAGAATCCTGCCCAGCTCAAATCTAGGTTAATCGGTTGCTTATATAGTATCATATATTAGGTAACATTCATAAAAAAAAAATAGAAATGGCTCACATTTTGACGTAGATGCTTGCATCACGTACACTAATGGATTCCACGTCATAACACACATTATACATTAATTTCTTCTAACATAATAACCCATTTCTGTTTCCAACGTACCCATTTTTTGTTTTCTTTAAAACCCTGATCTAGATTTAACCTAGAAGATAAGATATAGAATTCTTTAATTTATTGAAGGTACGTATAATGCTTTTATCATTTTCATACACCTTTAATTATTCTCTAAAACATCCATTTTCTAACTAGAGCATAGAATTTTCATCAATGAAATCATTCCAACTACAATTACACTTATCACCTTATAGATTGTTGGTGTTGATGAGATTCAAAAATAAAATATTTAACAAGTTAACAAAAACCTACTTCTTAATTAAAGCACAGAACTAACTTTAACTTGTATCAAGTTTATATGTATGAAAAAATGATTTTCAGATTTAATCCACTATATAGCAACATTGGTATATAGAAAAATGTCTTGGAGTTGAATTGGCGGTCTTGTACAATAAGCTTAGTAAGATTGTATGATCCAATAATTATGTAGTCGTACGTACGTTCTCTTGAAAAAAAAAAAGAAAAAGAGGAAACATTTTACCAAAATTCCAGGTCATTGCCACCCATACAGTAGCACCTCATCGTAAAGCTTATCTATAAATACCAAGCCACACACCACCCCAATTCCCACCTTCACAACTAAAAAGCCAAGCTATAATTTTTTTTTTTATTGTAAATCTTCACGAACTTGATTCTGTTAACCTCGTTCTTGCAAGCTGGCAAGGTCCCTTTAAGCAAGAGATATGTTGCAAAATATCATCGAAGCGATCACCGGTGGTGGTGATGCTGATACCAGTAGAAAGATCAAAGGAAGCGTTGTATTGATGAAGAAGAACACTTTGGACTTCAACGACTTTAACGCAGAGGTTCTTGATCGTTTGCACGAGTTTGTCGGCCAAGGCGTGTCTGTGCAACTCATTAGTTCTGTTCATGGGGATCCTGGTGCGTTCCCTTTAATAATAATTGCATAGAATTAGCTTTGCTAATTAATTCTTTTCGTGTTTCAATGGCTTCCTGAACCCATCTGGGTTGTGAGGTAAATTTGCTAGTTAATTTCAGCTTATTATTGTGAAATATCCGATTGAAAGCATAGTTAAACAAGAAGACAGGCAATATGCATTCCATGCATTTCAAGAAAATTATATAAGAAGCCAAGTTCATCAAGAACTGTTGGCAGTAAGAAGGAGACATAAAACACTTTTTCTATTTTTAATGTAGAGTTTAAGATGTGAGAAAGTAGATGAAAGGTTCAAGATTAAGAACGAATTAGCGTTGAGAAATGTTACTTTTTTACATAGTTATATAGTTACCCGGAGTAATCCCAGGTCACAGGTGACTTGGTAAGAACTAAGAAGCTCCCTTATTTTAAGTGAAATCGCAGATTCAAACGCTCCTTATGTATATAATCATTTAAAACTTAGGGTCAAAATTTTATCTCTTGTAAAGGATCTACTCAATTCGAACAAAAATTAATTTAATTATAAATAATTTAAAGGTATCTTCTTATAATTAGAATCCGCCTATACAAGTCGTTGACAACTTTTTTAAAAAAGAAAAGAGGAATCAAATTCCTACAATTTCATACCATGCCTTTCCTGAAGATGGAAAGCTTACATGTTTTCCTTATCTTTTCGTTACTTTGTTATCTCGGCACTGACATAATTTTAAAAGGAATAAATTCGAGGTGGCAGTTGAGATTGGAGCAGGTACCGTTTATTAATTATACCTTGTGATCTCATGATAGAAAACAATAAATTAACTGTTTAAAAGAATTTCTGGTCTGGCCTACCAGGGCATGAGGCACCGTCCTAAAAAATGAGTCAATTTTTCGTTGCACATTCTCGTGTTTCATAATTATTATTTTCTTTCTATAATAAGAAGGTTTAGGCACATTTTTCAAGTTTCGTTTGGTGTAATCACAAGGTTCAGTAGTGATTTCTCTTCATGCACTTCGTTTATGCTTCCTAATTATAATAAAATATAAAACGCTACCTTTTATGTGCTACATGCCAATAGATTATATTTCTATCCTAACTATGTTTATATTTTTCTAGTACTAAGAGTTTCCCTACATACGTACGCAGCTTTATAATTTGAATTGAAGTTTCTTCAAGTGAGACCTTTTCCTTTTCTGCAAAAGCCATCTTATGCTTGTCTCGATCGTGAGAAGATGACTAGTTTATCCGAGTGAACAGACATGCAAAAGCTGACAATGTTTAATTAATACCAAACATACGAAGTGGTGCTAACTGCCTTATATTATATGTTTATAACACCCGGTAACAGATCAATTTTTTGTTACATATATGCCTTGATCAAAACCCACATAACTGTGTGATGTATATCTTAATATTATGGAGGAGGCATCTATGTCACAGAAAGGATAATGAGCGAGGAGGAGCCAGAATCTCCAATAAATCTATATAGTTTGTCTTCATTGTCTTATTAAAAATAATAATAATTGTCTAGGCTAATCATGATTATGGCCCCTCATTTAAAATCCTTTTATGATTGCTGTGCAACAAATTGCATAAGCTTTTGGGATATAATTTATACTGATGTTATTTATTACGGGTAGCTAGCCAAGTGTAATGTGGATATTGGTTTACCTTTTAGAGCATGGCTTGCAAGCGAAACTAGGAAAGCCTGCAAACTTGGAAGACTGGGACACAGAGATCCCACCGTTGACCCCTGGAGAGTCAGTTTTCAGAGTTACCTTTGAATGGAATGATGATGATTTTGGAGTTCCAGGGGCGTTCATCATAAGAAATAATCATCATAGTCAATTCTACCTTAAAACCCTCACACTTGAAGATGTTCCTGGAGAAGGTCGCATCCGCTTTGTTTGCAACTCCTGGGTTTATCCTGCCAAACGTTACAAGAAAGATCGTGTTTTCTTTGCTAACAGGGTAATCTTTTCTATTTTTAGTTTGAAATCTCCGGTTGGGTGGTGACTTACTTCGACCACTAATTTATCTGGCAGTGACTTAAATTGACATTGGACATTGTCAAGAGACAATCTATCAAACTTTGATGACAAAAGAGTTACACTTCTATCCTGCTATCTGACTAAGTTGGAGCTAGTTTGATTATTGCATTCTAATGTAACGGGTTTCTTATATTTGTGTAGACATACCTGCCTCATGAGACACCATTGCCATTGAGAAAGTACAGAGAAGAAGAGCTTTTGAGCTTGAGAGGGGACGGATTTGGAGAGCTCCAGGAATGGGACCGTGTGTATGATTATGCTTATTACAATGACTTGGGAGATCCTGATAGGGGTCAAATGTATGCCCGACCAGTTCTTGGGGGGTCCAGTGCACATCCTTACCCTCGCAGAGGAAGAACAGGCCGACCACCAACAAAGACAGGTAATTAATGATCTCTCAAAATCACTATCATTAGTTAGCCTCATCCCTGAAAGTTGTGAAATCAGACCAAAAACTATTTAATTATGGTTAAATATCTTTATGACATTATCATGAGTTCATTCATCTTGACCGAGCAGACCCAAGTACCGAAAGCAGGCTGTCGACTCTCTCGAGTTTGGACATATATGTTCCGAGGGATGAAAGATTTGGTCATTTGAAGATGTCTGACTTCCTTGCCTATGCACTGAAATCCATCGTTCAATTTATTAAGCCTGAGCTAGAGTCACTTTTTGACAGCACACCCAGTGAGTTTGACTCCTTTGATGATGTCCTAAGACTTTATGAGGGAGGGATTGAGCCACCTGATGGTCCCCTACTAGATAATATCAAGAAAAACATTCCCTTGGAAATGCTCAAAGAAATTTTCAGAACTGATGGGGAAGGGCTTTTTAAATTCCCGATGCCTCAAGTAATCGAAGGTAAAAAAATGAACCTAAATAATGTTACAATGTTTTAATTGCATGCAAGCCACCATTTATTTATTCTTGTTGTGTTCTTTTGGTAATTGGTGTAGATAATAGTTTTGCTTGGAGGACTGACGAGGAATTTGCCAGAGAAATGTTGGCTGGAGTGAACCCTGTTGTTCTCCGCCGCTTAGAGGTAGATTCAAGCACTTACAGTTTCGTCTTTTGCTATCTTTAAAGTTGGTTATGGAGAAAAGAACTTATCTTGTGTTCCATTTCTTATCTTGCTCTCTAGCTTTCTATTCTTGGTTCATCAACATTAATTGGATGACAGGAATTCCCTCCAAAAAGCAACCTAAGCAGGGAAGTATATGGCAATCAAAATAGTTTCATAACCGAGGAGCACATAAAGAATAATATAGATGGACTGAGCATAATGACGGTAATGTTCCTGACATTACTTTTGTTGGTCTTATTTCTTTCTTATGGAAATATTTGAATTCACGTTGCGATGGTCTAGCAGTAGTTCTCAGCTCGAACCGGCTGATTCAATATGTAGCAAGTTTCTTCTGATATTACTTGATTCAACTAATAATTTTTGTTAAAATAGGCAATGGAGAAAAATAAGCTTTTCATACTGGATCATCACGATTCACTGATGCCATATGTGAGGCGTATAAACACAATTGCTTTTAGGAAGATTTATGCTTCGAGGACACTACTTTTCTTGAAAGATGATGGGACCTTGAAGCCGCTTGTAATTGAGTTGAGCTTGCCTCATCCTGATGGAGATCAGTTTGGAGCTGTTAGCAAAGTCTTCACACCTGCTGAAGATGGTATAGAAGGTTCCATTTGGCAGCTGGCTAAAGCCTATGTGACTGTAAATGACTCGGGAAATCATCAGCTTATAAGCCACTGGTATGAAACTACTGAACAAGGTTTAAGTTTCTAGACCAAAATTCTTTCAGATGAGTTTTCTAATACATAATGTTCCGTTTATGATAGGTTGCATACTCATGCAGTAATTGAGCCATTTGTGATCGCAACGAATAGGCAACTGAGTGTACTTCATCCAATTTATAAACTTTTGCATCCTCACTTCAGGGATACAATGAATATTAATGCATTGGCTAGGCAGATTCTCATTAATGGTGGTGGACTCTTTGAGGCAACTGTTTTTCCTGGAATGTATGCCATGGAAATGTCATCCGCAATTTACAAAAACAACTGGGTTTTCCCTGAACAAGCTCTGCCTGAAGATCTCAAAAAGAGGTAAAGGTTATTCATTGCGTTTCATTATCACTGTAGCTATTTTATTTCGGTAATATATGGCCATATAACTCCTTTTCCATTCCTAGGGGAGTGGCAGTTGAGGATGAAAACTCTCCACACGGTGTTCGCCTTTTGATACAAGACTACCCTTATGCTGTTGATGGGCTTGAGTTATGGTCGGCAATCAGAGAATGGGTGAAGAACTACTGCTGCTTCTATTATCCAAGGAATGAAATGGTTCGAGATGACCTCGAACTCCAATCGTGGTGGAAGGAGCTCCGAGAAGTAGGCCATGGAGACAAGAAAGACGAAGCATGGTGGCCGAAGATGCAGAATCGAGAAGAATTGATAGAATCGTGCACCATCATCATCTGGATTGCCTCTGCCCTTCATGCTGCTGTCAACTTCGGACAATACCCTTATGCTGGATACTTGCCTAACCGTCCAACCATAAGCCGCAGGTTCATGCCTGAAGAAGGGTCTCCTGAATATGAAGAGCTGAAGTCAAATCCTGACAAGGCATTCCTGAAAACTATTACTGCCCAACTTCAGACGCTTCTTGGTATATCTCTGATAGAAATCCTTTCAAGACATTCATCTGATGAAGTGTACCTTGGACAGCGAGACACCCCTGAATGGACAACAGACTCAGAACCACTAAAAGCATTTGAAGAATTTGGTAAGAAGTTGGCAGAGGTTGAGGACAGGATCCTTGACATGAACAAAGATGTAAACTTTAAGAACCGTGTTGGTCCTGTGAAGATGCCATACACTCTGCTATTTCCTACTAGCGAAACTGGAATTACAGGCAGAGGAATTCCCAACAGTGTTTCCATCTGAAGATTCTCTTGTTGGATCTCCTGCGTAAGACATGATTCTTATAACTCCAGTACGTAAATAAATGAACACTTCTTTAATCGCAGAATTGTATTTCTTTGTGTACTCGTACTTAAGATAATAAACTTGTAATGAAATTTATGATACTTTTAACTAAATTTTTTTCTCTTTTCCATACTATGGATAAAAATCTTCTATTTGGGTTTTTTCTTTATATAAAAGGGTTAATAATATACTGAAGTATGAAACCCCCCAAGTTACTACATTTATACGTCAAATGTAACCATAAAATTTTAGGTTAAAGGTTCAATTTTATTAAAAAGGAAATAATAATTCAATACAATTATGAATATAATTGAAAATGTACTTACTTTATACTTCTTGGCAAGAAAAAGCGATTCCCAACTGCTTGTACATCTATTTAGAGGCCCTTTTATGAGGCTTTACCGATTTTATGGTTATGACGTTTAACATACCTCTTGTATAAATCTAATCTCAAACTAGTCTAAAAGATTTTCATTTGTTTCAGTGGAGGATCACAACTTTATCTATATCATCTTTCCTACAAAGAAATGAACCTACAAGCAAAAAGTATGGATTGAAAATAATATCAATTTGTTAATTCTACAGATTTGTATTGATACAATGGAACAATGTTCCTTTTGTTGTTGCCCTGATTGGTTAAGAAGAAATGAGGTTTACTTGCCAAAGTGCTTATGCATATGCTGGTACTCATTCTATGATTTTGACATTGTGCTATATTCATTTGCTTATACGGCTCATTAACTCTATTGCATTTGAGCAACAGTTAGTTATGATTATGTAGATATGACACATAAAATGTCAATAGGACTACTAGAACTTATATAATTAGTATGTGTTCTATAAAAATTAAAAAAGTATTTATAGCCTGAAATGTCAGTAGGGCTGCTAGAATTTAAATAATTTGTATGTTTTTTTGAAAAATTAAAGAAAATTTTTATTTATACCCTAAAATATTGGCTTTGCATGTACACACAAAAGAATAAGGATAATAGAGTAAGGTGACCATAAATCAAAGACATAACAGATTTATAAAAACTTTGATTTGACATTAAAGTATTAACATATTTCTTCCATCTACTTTAAATATGTTGATAGTTAATAGTAATCATGTGCACAGGTAAGCTTCCTTAGCTTGAAGAAGCTATGTTCTCTTCCACCTCTCTACTTCTCTTTTGGGTGAGTTTAAAATGCTAACCCAAGATTTTTTTCCCCCGATCCTCACTTACTTGCATTGCTTAGCCTTTAACGTCCATTCTCCTGATGGCTTGAAAGAATAGGTTGGATTATCATCTTCATCCTTTAACCAGTGAGTTTTTGCCTTTTATTTCACCAAAAAATTATGAACATCAAGAATGGTAAAATATTTGGATTGAGCAAATATTTGGATGGAGCCTTTCCCCCCTTAATTTTCAAAGAAAAGTTAAGAGGATTAGTGGAAAACTTCTCTTAAATGTTAAGTAGCTCATGTCTTACTAAGTTAAGTAGATAACAAGCCTATATTGAAATGTTTCTTATGAAGCTTTTTTAGTTCATCTTTAATGGTATGTAGTTTTTTTATGAGTTTAAAGGATTCATACCCCACTACATAAGTTTTTAAGCCCTTGCCTAATGCTTCCTTAAACTCTTCTAACTTAGATAAGTGATTAAAGTCCCTAAAGGAGACTTCATCTTCAATGTCAACAAGGAAATAAAAACCGCATAAGGATTATAATATGAGATAAGAGGAGGGTTGAAGTAGGCAATGTTATAAGGGATAAAGGATATCTAAGTTGAATTAATGATGCCTCTATCTAACTCTTTTCAGATAAACCACATACCCTCTTATTTGTTGGACTAGGTGAAATAATTTCCTTTATAGCTGAGGTTTGAGAATCCATATTGAGCAATGCAAAGCCTAAAATCATTATCTACCTTTTTAGGTAGGAGTTTGGAACCTTCTACTTCCTATGCATATAATATATAAATAAAGTCCCCCATGACCAACCAAGGTCCATTGATAAAGCAAGAGAGAGTCTTTAAATCTTTCAAAACAAAAGATCTTTGAAATGTATAATTAGCTATAGATATGAAAATATTAATAGTTTCTTGTAGGAAAATATATTAAATAGTAATAAGAATTGACTAGAGGATTGAGAATTCAAAACCTTAATAAAATTATGGTTATCAGATACTATAATCCTACCATTTTGGTGCTTGGAATGGTATAGCTAGTCCACCACTTGTTTTAAAGGAACCACATGTTAGAAAAGTACTCTAAAGGTAATCACATTTAGCACTTATTGTACAAATCTTTTTTATTAATATGTCTTATCATAGCCCTATCCTTATAGAGTGTGAAGTTATAAGAGAAAAGTGAAAGACCCTTTTTAGGTTTTCCAACTCCCTACTGAAATATCCTGGATTCATAAAAGCACTTTTAAAAGGTATAGAGACTAAAGTAAGGTCCTATAAGAGTTTCCCATTGTTAAAAAATATAAAAGCAATTAAATGCAATCTGAGGGGAGTCATATGGAACAACAATGATCATATGTTCATTAATAAGCATAATGCATTGGAAAAACTTTTACAATATCAACAAGAAGCCACGCTTAAAATATGAGATAGTTAGATTAAAAAGCAGGAATGAGAGTTATTAAGGAAATATTATGAGGCCTTATAGACACTTAACTCACAGCTAAGGCAGAAATTAAGAATGTGTTGGCAATGAGAGAGTGAAAGATGCATAAGCTACTACTCGAACTTTATACAAGCTAGAAGGAACAAAAATAACATCAGAGTCTTAGTGGATAAGAAAGGGGTACAAACTTCAAACTAGGAGGAGATGAAGAGGATGGTCTATAACTACTTTAAGGAGCACCAATAATAGAATATAGAGTAGAGGAAGTTCCACAAGAGGTACTAAGGAGCATAAGGAACATCATAGAGCTAGACTAGTAAGAGATTAATAACGAGATCATTAAGGAGAAGGTCAAAGAGGCTTTTTTCTCCATACACCCCGATTAAACTCCAGAGTCTGATGCTAAAGCTACTCAAGGAGTGAAAGTACAAAAATTAGACAAACATGAAAAAGAGGATAAATTAAATAAAAGTAAATCAACACTAGTCTCATCTTTAACTTGCATTGATTTTTAGCTTAAGCCAAAATATCCATCAAACCTTACACACCACCCATTCCATACTCTTAATGGTTGAAGAAGAGGAAGGATGGAGACAATTTCAAGAAATTCTTAGATATTTCTTAGAATTTGCACATCAATGTACCCTTTGTTGAAGAACTAGCCTAGATGCCATGATATGGAAAATTTTTAAATGAGATTATCTCCAAAAGCAAGTAAACTTGAGGAGTATGTTATGTTAAATTTACCAAGTGAATCTAATGCATTAATTGTTACAAAAAAAATTACCTCTAGCGTTAGATGATCCAAGGACTTTTGTTATTCCTTGCCATTTTAGTGCTTCTAGTGTTTATAAATGCTTATGTGATTTAGGTGCTAGTTTTAACCTAATGTATTAATCTCAATTTAAGAAGTTTGGAATAGGAAAACTCAAGCCAATGAATGTGCAACTTTAACTAGTTGATAGGTCTTTTAAGTACCCAATGTGGGTAATAATAGACCTATTCATTAAAGTATGGAAATTAATTTTTCCTGCAAATTACTTTGTAATGGATATGGATTATGACATTAGGTTCCCATCATCTTAGGGAGACCATTTTTGGATACTAGAGGGACATTAAAGATAGTGGCTAAGGGTAAGATGACATTTAAGGTTCATAAGGCGAAGGTGAAGTTTAACATCTTAAAGGCTTTGAAAGGACCTACATTTGCTGACTAGTGTTACAAGATGGATGTGATTGAATCTATTGTGCATAAAGACTTACCTAAAATTATTTATGATGATTATTTGGAGGCATATATAACTTTTAGGAATTAATAAAAAGAAGTGGATCCTAACCTTGCGTGTGTTTCAAGGTTAAAAGGACAACTATAGACCTTAACATCCTTAAATTTTTGTGGATTTAGGAGGAAGAAAGATTAAACCCCTTCTTTCTACCAAAAAGGAATATAAGCTTGAATTAAAGTAATTGCCTTCTTAACCATGTCATACATATTTAAGAGAATATAATATTAATTCTACTAATATCTCTTACTCTTTTAAGTTCTGTTTAGGAAAGTAAACAAGCTCATTCAATTATCTTCTTAGATGATTGAAGATCTAAAGTAAGAAGTCCAAATAAAAGAATTTTAAAAAGCATATGATAAGAGTCAACCCAATGTTTTAACATTTATTTTGTTTTATATTTTCTTTTTTATACTTCCATTACATTTTATTTAATTTTAGGTAATTTTATTATAATTTCTTGAATTTTTCCTAGCCATCTACGTATTGACTTGGGGTAGATTTCTCTACCTTAAGCATCTTATACTTGCTTTAATTATCGTATTTGTCTAATATTAAGGAAAATGTCATGTGTAAGTGTAGGGGTGAACTTCTAAGAATTTCCTTAGGTTTATGTTTTAACTATCGAAATTTTTCTTAATTTTTTATTTTTATTTGTTTTAGACAGTAAATTTTGCATATATTTAGTGGTATTTTATGCATACATATCATTTATCATGAGCCACAAGTTATTTCAGACAAAAATTACAAAACAATTAAAAATTTTAATTTGCAGAATAATAGGTATACAACTACAAACTAGAACTTGCATAAATAATGGGTCTAGGGCCAATCTAAAATAGGTCAAAACATATGCAGGAAATAGAAGTAAACAAAAACTAGTGTCAATATTATGTCTAACATCAATCTCATCCTAGACCATAACACTTTATAAGCCCACTCGAACATTTTCAACCAAAACCCCAACCCTCTCATCTCCTTAGCCTTTTAACTTATTGAACCTTCAACCTTTACCAAAGTTTTCACTCTTAACACCAAATTTAACCATTTAAACACAAAATTGACCCTAAAAATACAAAATCTATAATCCAAAGCTTCAAAAAGCATAACCTCATTCTCTAGTTTTACATTTATAAGAGGGAATAACGCATTTTGTAGTATAAAGAGTTTTGGAGATATTGAACACAACTTTTGAGTTCCATCATCTTTCAAGTATGTAAATTTCTTTGATTTCCTTATAATGACACATCAAACATGAGAATTTGTTACTTGAGTTAGGTGTGAGTTTGGATTGAGCATATTGGAATATTAAAGAAAAATGTCTTAGGATTGTTTAAATTTGTAGTAATTATGGTATTGTGTGTTTGATATTATATGAAGTGTGTTGAATAATAGGGAATTGCAAAATTTGGTGGATTGGTAAACTTTTGACCTATATTTTGTGTGTTTAAAGTGAAATGGCTGTCTTATTTTATTTTTGTCTAAAGTATGACTCTAAAGTTAAAGATGATGGCTAATAGAAATTTCATTCGTCTTCATCTTTGATACCATCTCATCAAGAAGAACTTATTAAGTTTACTAAAATGAAAAAATAAGAAATGGTACAAAAATAAGATCAACAACCATATCGTATTAGAAAAGACAACAACTCCTAATATTGATGGAGTCTTTAAGATTCAAAATGGCTTTCAGAATTTAAAGTAGGATATATTATTAACTCTAGATGAATGCTACTATCTAGAGCTTATGAAAGAGATTTATGATAAAATGGTTTATAAGCCTAAACTGATACCAATGGAATGCACTCCTATGTCTAAGGAAAATGAGATGGTGGTTTCAAAAGAAATAATTACGGAGCATCTCAAGTTACCATTGAAGGGTAGGAGAATGAATTTTCATGATTGATGAGCATCAAGCCATGATGAATGTAGTAAATGGGATGCAATGTGTATGTTTGGATTAGAGAATACCTATTGTTGACCAAGTTTTAATCCTATAAAACCCTCAATATTCTATAAGCATAGGGGTCATAACATAGTATATGAGGTGTTGATCCCATGAGGAATTAGTGAACTAATTGAATCCTAATTTGTCTAAGGCCTAAAAATCTAATTAAAATGAAAATGAAAATGAGCAAAAAGTTAAGCAATTGAATATGGATAGATTGAAAATTGAAATTCTAACTAATGCAAGGAAATCAAAATTGAGCAAAATCAATTGACAAATCAAAAATCACATAAGGACGATTAACCAATTATAAGAAACAGGATTTATCTTATCATCTAATGCTAACTCGATTACTCTAAAGTTAATTCGGTATCAGTCCTAGAAATTTGAAGGGTGGATTACTCTCTCTCAAGTTATAATCATTAACCCTAATTGAATTGAATTACTGAAATTACAATCTCTCGATTAGCAAAAACATCGCACAACCTAGTTAGATCTTAAGCATTCTAATAGACAATTGGGTCCTCACATATGATCTCTCTTTGTATAAATTACCGATTTAATTATTTATGTGATCTATTAGATTGTTTAACTCTCATTACCCAACCTAATCATTTTGCTATTAGTTCACTCTCTCGATTTATTATTGAAGCATGTAAATATAAAAAAAGCACAATACCCAATACATTAACATCAAAAGCAATCAAATTAACATTGATTTAAGAACAAATTCCTAAAATAGTTTAGAACATCCTTGGCAATATATTCAACATCCTCAAACCGAAAACATACATCAAGATGAAATGAATAACAAGAAAAAAAAGAAAATAACTTAAGATGGCTACGTTGGAGTAGCTAGATAGCAGTGGGCTGAAACCCCCCGTCTCTTCTCTCCTTCTCTTCCTATTCTTTGGGTTCTTTCTCAAGATGGCAAATGGAGACTTTTCTTTAGGGGTTTTTTCTTTTTCTTTTATATTCTTTTCCAATTGGGGTAAAAGATAGGTTTTACTTGGCTTAAATGTCTGAAATAACCCTCGAAAAGTTGAGTTCGGAAGTAGTCCTCACGTTTATCGTTGTGCCTGTGATGATATAGGACCACGGTCTTAAAAATTGCTCCTGTCACGATCGTGGCTTATCATACTTGCTTCTGTCATGATCTTAGCCTTTAGGGCCATGATCGTGGCACTTGTTCCTCCCCCTAATTTTCTCCAAATCTTCTTCGTCCTTCTTTATTTGATCTCAAACATTAACAAACTCATCAAACAAACCTCAAACACACAAAATTAAAGCCTAATATCATGACCTAACGTATATAGCACTCAAAAACACAAACACATAATCACATTAACACAAATTTAAACCTAAACATGCACAAATTATCTGATTAACAACTACAAACATACTAAATTACCCACTAAAACATAATGCAACCTATAACTATCACCAATACTACTGGAAGGGAGCACCTTTTATATAAAAGGCTAGCTATATAACCCTAGATAATTAGTTACATTTTAAGCCATAATGTGCATTCTCATTCTAGTAGGTTAAATCAACTCTCAATTTCTTGTTTGTATCTTATGATATCCTTTACAATAGTTAAGGTGACACTCCACCTAATTAAAATCTTGTTGATGTAATATATTAGCAATATAGTTTGACATAGGTCATAAGATAACAATTTTGTGTTCCTTGTTTGATTGGCCATTTGTTGAAGAAGAAAGGATTTAAACTCATTAATGATGGGGTTACAAAGACTAGTGAGGGAAGCTACATTATTGGTGATCAAATGATGATGTTTGGGTACACTTAGAATAATAACAGGAGGACCAATTTGGTGATAAGTGATAGAGATTATCCAAATGTAACCAAGTAAAGAAGGAGTATTTGAAGAGGAGGGAGAAGACATTAAGGAAACTGCAAAAATTGATTACATCTATAGATAGTCTTTAGTGACATAACAAGTATTAATGCCAGGCCAGACATGATGTGAGTATACATTTAGCAACACCTATCGCCTACTCCACCGCCCCAATGACCTTGAAACCTAACATTCGCTCTTAGAATTTAGTTTAGGTCATTTGTTTAGGATTTTTTGAATAGCTTAACGCTATTATTTAAATTCTATTTTGATCAATTTGTTTAACTTAGAGGATATTGGGAATTTGAACACAATTATGATATTATCGTTGATTTCATATTTATACTTCTCCACTTATTTTGAGTGTTTTTGTGCATATAGGTAAAGTAGATTAAATTGTATTGGAATTTTCTTATCAATTATTCGATTTTTTTAGTGAGTTTTCATAGCCCTTTTTCTTTACTATTTACAAATAATATTAGAGACAATATTTTTTAAAATGTGGGTTAAAATTGAATTTTCTTTTTTTGTTGCCTTGATTTTTTAAAATTTTCTATCTTTTATTTTTTAAGTTTCCCTTTCATTTATGTTTAAGATCTCGTTAGCTTTTTTAGGTTGATATCGTAAGTTTATATTTAAGATTGGTTTTTAAAAGTTACATGTATAAATGGTTAAATGGTTGCTATCATAAATTAGACTTTGTGAAAAATAAAAATCTAAATTTATTAGGTGATGATACTTTGATTTGAGTTTGAGATATCCTATGAGAAACTAAGCCAATACAAAAAATACTTTTTTGGATTTTGATATCTTTTTTGACTTTGGACTTTTAGAACTTACATTTCATAGATCGG
>JAOQML010000006.1:17705399-17725232 GCA_027568935.1 Erythroxylum urbanii | reverse complement strand
TGTATGTACTAAAATGATAAAGGCATTTAAGATTTATGTTTTAGCCAAATTGTCAACCCTTTACACATTGAACCATTAGTGAAACCTTTGGGCCTTATATAAAATTGTATCCTTTTCTTTATTAACTTTGTAAAAGAAATATGAGAATAGAAAAAGTAATTGCATCCTAGTTCATAATTAGTAGGACAATTGCTTATAACTTCTGTTGTTGGGCATGGTATGCAAACAAATAAGCGTAGGGGACATAGCGATATGTATGAAGATGGCAATGTAAAATGGTAAATTCATGCCAATTGATAAGAAAAGAGAAAAAGGAAAATTGACAATTAATGGAAGCAAAAAAAATCAATTGGCATGGTTTTCTTACACTTGAAAAGAATAGAGGAAAAGAGGATTTTTACAAGATATAAAGCCTTAGTGTAGATTTTTTATTTTTCTTGATTTAGTTGCTCTACAAATTTTGAATATTTTTTCTTTTCCATATTCCTTTTCTTTGTTAATATAGTTATCTCTTGGCCGTATAAAAAACAAACTTAAAAACTTTTCCAATTTTTCTTATATATATATCTATTAAAGTAATAGAGACTATATGATTTTTAAGCTTATGGAAAGTTCAACTTTATAAGATGATGATAAGTGTACCTCACCTAAAAATTTCAAACAGTTGTGTGAATGAGTGATACCTAATAAGGAGCATGTTAATTTAAAATATTCAAGCTTGATGATGGATAAGGAGCATGTTAATTTAAAATATTTAACCTTGATGATGGAGGTAGAATAGTGTTTTCATTGTCTTGATTATGTAACGATTCATTTAAGAAATATTATATGTTTTCATTTTTACTATTTAATTAATGGATTAAATATACAATCCATATATATATCTTGTGTTATAAATTGATAAGCTAACCAATGTATGTAGGCCTATGTTTATGGTAATCATTTTAGTAAACTCTTAGGATAATATAACTCCTCCACTAGGTGTAGCTAGGGGGTTTAAAGACTTGTGCCGTATGCTAAATGCTACTAAACACCTAGAAAGGTGGAATTATTTCTTATTGTAGTTATTTTAGGTAGTTAGGCTTTCTTGTTACTAATTTCTTCATGATAAGAAATGATTCGACTATGATGGAGTTCAATAAGTCCATATCTTTCATGTTTATATGGGCTAATTGGTTTTTAAGTTAACACTTGCATAACATGTTTTATATGAATTATATGATTTTTTTTCTTATGCTTAGTTTATTATCTTGTAGGTAATAATTTGAGGCAAGGTTTCAAACTTGAGTGTATCTTTAACCATGGTTATCTAATTTAAGAGATAATGGTGTCAATGGAAAACTAATATGATGGAAAAATAACTTTATAAAAGGTATAAGAGATCAATTTAAGTTGAAAGACTACAAAAATTAGAGGAGAATAAAGAAGTAGTAATAAATTAGCACCAGAAATGGGAGTGGGACTGGTGTTGTTTACAAACTATTATATATGAATGAAGCCTAGAAGTAAACTACTGCTAGTCTAGGAAGTGTGTCATACATCAAACTCATAATTCATAATTCAAGATTATGTTTAATTACAAGTTTAATCACCTTAGGACACTATTATTGATAAGTGCTTAATTGATTATGAAATTATTCAATAACACTTAGCGATTATTGACATGAAATTGTTTAAGATACTCAATTTGACTCATATGTGACTTTAGGCACAATTTGGAAGCAAAGAAGTTAAAGTGAGTTGAAAGCTCTATATTTTGGCCATTTTTCGAAGATTAATTTTCACTTGTCTTCATGAAGCAAGAAGAAGAAAATTAAAGGACAAGAAGAAGAAAAAATGAAACACAAATAAATCAAAGTTACTTACGAAAAAGATATATAAAAGTTGTGCATGGAAATTTCATGAACAACCCATGCAACGTGATGAAAATGCAGCAGACATTAAGCAAAATGGTAGCAAAAGAGGAAGAGAAAAGGCTACTGGAAGAAGGAGCAAAACACAGCAGCATGATGGACGACATCGCGTGCATGTTTTTACGTGCAAGGGACGTGGAGCATGAAACACACAGCTAAGGAGAATACGCATGCAGCATATGGGGAGAGACCAAAATGCGCCAACAGAGTGGGAAACAAGGAGCCCAAAATGACAGAGCAGATGATAGAAGCAAACAGGAAACTCCACGTTGTTACTAAAATGTTTACATTTCACGCAAACAACGTCTAGAACATGTTTTCACACCAAGATGATGATGCACAGCTGGGAGTGAGCAACCAAAACGTAGGCACAGTAGGAGGAAACACAAACGTTTGGCCAATAACTAAATGGACAGCAGTATGTTTTAAAGTAGTGAATAGTAAAGTGGACCAGAAAATAATTCAGAAAATAGAGATAATAGCGTAGAAGAGAGGAGGCGTAGTACCAAAGAGGGTTTTGGTTGGGATTATTCAACAGGTTTGAAGAATTTTTCTGGTAGAGACCTATAGAGGGCTAGACATCCCGATGTTAGTTCGGAGGTGACATTAACACCGATGACCCTAGTTAAGTATATTTCACTATTTTTATTGTTTCTTTCTCTCTTTAGAAATTAGAAATTGATTACGTTATCCTATGTTAATTGATTTGGGTTTTGTGTATGGATAATCATATTCTCGTTATTATTCGGTTATTTATATAGGAACCCATTAGGTGTTATGAAAAGATGGTTTTAATGCATTTGTTGAATTGTTTATTTGCAAACCCATTGCTAGAATTTCGCTATAATCTGTAATTGTTATGTTGAAATTCATGTGTAGCGACTAATGATTCATAATCATTAGGGATAATATAACCTAGGTTAAATGACACATCATATATGATTATTGCCTTTATTAATTGGTTTTCCTAATTCATATGCTACTACCCAATTGAATCTAGAGATTGTATCCTAGATTATTCAATAGTTAAGTTTAATTAATGATCGTATCTTGATTAAACACTACCTAAGAGAAAACTCAGGTTAATTATTAACCGACGATTAATAGTTGCTAGGAGAGGTTTGAGAATAACAAATCAATGAAATATGTTTAATTAGCATGTAGTTGAGAATGAACCAAAGAATCGGGTCCCTACCGAATTCCTCACTTTTATCATTTTTTACATGTTTTCTTTACGTTGCTTTTGTTAGTTATTTCAGCTTTATTTTATTTTCTTATTTCTAAAACCAAAACTCCCCCTAAACCTAAACATCGATTAATTTCATTTCAACAACTTTACAAACACTCTCTATAAGATTGATCTAGGCTCACCGCTGCTATAGTAGTAGTCTAGTTTATTTTGACTAGTGTTACGAAACATTGTCAATTTTGGCGTCGTTGCTAGAGAGTGAGGTGTTTTAGTTTTTGTTTATGATTTAATTGGTGTTTTGTATATATTTGTTTGTAATTGGTTTCTTTTCAGTTATTTCGTGATCCTTTCTTGTTTTTTCTATTTCGTGATTGTGATAATTAAAAAATAAAAAAATCATAAATGGAAGTAATTTTGTCTTTAACTTTTACTCTCAATCATATAACCAAGGTTAGACTGATCAACCTAAAGGGTTATGGATGAGATAACCATCAAAATTACTTCCATGATAGTTTGTAGGATGCACAATAATTCCCATACAAACCAAAAGTTTCTTATGACGATTCAGGTACACCTCTGGAAGAATTGATTAATATTGTTATGATTGCTAATACTTTACAATTCTAGCAGGATGTACAACACTAGTTCTAACAGTTCCAACAGAATATACAACAGTAGCTTCAACAGGGTATATAACAACTCTGATAAGATACAACATCTAGACTCCATAATGTGGCAAGCCAAATGGGTAAGATGGCAACGAGGATCGACTACCTAGAATCACAAATGGAAGAATAGCAGCCATATCAACTCGAGGTATACCCAATGGACGTTAGTGCAGAAATCTTACAGAGTGATGAGGAGCTTGAGAATTTTGAGAGCAATACTCAAGGAATTGCATATAAAGAAGAAGTTGAGGAGGAGCTCAAACCCAAAAAAGACATATCATTTAACTTAAAGGTGAGTACTGAGTTCATTATTATTTTTGAGATCATCTCTTTACCTTTACATAGCATATTGGAGGAATTAAGTGAGGAAGAAAAGGTAAAGAGACATTTGAGATCTTTCTAGAGTGCATGGACTTAGTAAAGATTGAAAGTTAGAGGATAGGGAAGATGCTGAATATGACAGATCACCAACTAAAACCCTATCTTGAAGAACCGCAAGTGCGGGAGCCGCATGTGACACCTGAAGATCACAATTTTGTCACATAAGGAGGAAACATGTAGTCAAGCCAGTGACCCTACATAAAGGTGCTTCTTAGGAGGCAAACCAAGGGAAGTAAATTTCTTTTCATTATATTTTCGCACTACTTTTTATATTCGTATGTGTTTTTGAATTTGTTTGTTCTACTTGTTTTAAGTTTTCAATCAAAATGAGAGAAAGAGTAAAACAACAAAACAAAAATTTTCTCTTTTCTATTGATTCTAGGACTATATAGTCATGATTAGAATGTGAATTGACTAAAGAATTTCATAGCAACTTTATCGTGTACTTTTACTCTTGTGATTGGTCGATGTGCATTATCTTTAGAAGAGTAGTGACTAGTGGTAGACAAAGCCTGTGAGATTTTGAACTGTATTTGACTGACACATTCATATTAGTCTCATTGTCTTTTGATAATATGTGACCTTCAGGACATGTACATCTTGATTTTGCCTTGAATTTCTATTCGAGACCACATTTTTATCACATGGATATGATTAGCCATTCTTTGCTTTTCCAAATTACATTAGCCAAATAGCCTACTCATTATATGATTTTCCTTTTTGATAGGCCCCCTTGAGCTTTATTTTCCTTTTCTTTATCTATTAGCCATATTACAAGCTTTAACTAACCAAATATCCTTCCCAAGCCTTAAAGCTAGTCGAACATTTGTTGATTTTTGAGTTTGTGGAAGCACAAAATTCTAAGTGTAGGGGTATGCATATGTGTAAGTTGGTTATAATGTTGGGATGTTATTTTATGTATTATTATTGAAATTCTCATCTTGATGTAGTTTATTTTGATTTTTATAAGAAAAAATAAAGGAGAAGAAAGAAAGAAAATAGAAAAGAAAAAGAAAAAAGAAAAAAATGTTTAAATAAATGTATCGAGGAGGAATTGTATATGTGTTAAAAAGTTGTTTATGATTAATGCATCCTCCTAAAGTTGTAATGAATGTGTTATTGGAGTATGTTGAATATGAGGTAGATGTTAGCTTGAAAGGTTTACTCTTTTATGCTTTTAATGTGTTGTCATCAATTGTACAAGTGATTCCTTCGGATTGGTATATGCTTCATGTGGTTTATGTCTGGGAGCTGAATTGGGTTGTTAAATATAAATGTTGCATTTGTCATAGCTAATGGTACCTAGTTTTTTATGAGCATTAACTTATGCACTTGATGTCACATTGAGTGTTGCTTTGTTTCACTAGCTTAAAGGCTTTCAAGTTACTTGACCCAATTACATCTCACCTTATCTTTACCCACATTACAACCTTGAAAAGTCATTTGATTCATGATTTTGCATGTGAAATTTAGTGGTGGAGAAATGAAATGATATGTAAAGTTGTAGATTGTCATGATCATGAATGGTGTTGAGTGTACCTATGGATATATTTTAGTTAGACACATTTTTTGAGTCTACTATTAGATTGCTCAATTTTTGAAGATGATGAATGTTGATAGATCATAAGTAAAAGCTTGGAATGTTGACTTCTTGCTATGATTTTTGAAAGTCAATCATCTTTGCTTATGATTATTTATTCTTGGAACATATAGGAAATGAGTCAATGTTTTTGGATCTTTGAACTTATTTTTAATGTTTTTCCCGAAGACGGTCAAAAGCTAAGTGTAGGGGAAATTGATAAGTGCTTAATTGATTATGAAATTATTCCATAACACTTAGCGATTATTGACATGAAATTGCTTAAGATACTCACTTTGACTCGTATGTGATTTTAGGCCCAATTTGAAAGCAAAGAAGTTAAAATGAGTCGAAAGCTCTATATTTTAACCAATTTTTTAAGATTAATTTTCACTTGTCTTTATGGAGCAAGAAGAAGAAAATTAAAAGACAAGAAGAAAATAAAAATGAAACACAAATAAATCCAAATTGCTTACTAGAAAGAAGTACAAAAGTTGTGCATGGAAATTTCATTAGCAACCCATGTAACGTGATGAAAATGCAACAGACATTGAGCAAAATGGCAACAAAAGAGGAAGAGAAGAGGCTGCTGGAAGAAGGAGCAAAGCGCAGCAGCTGATGGATGACAGCACATGCATGTTTTTGCATGCAAGGGACGTGGAGCATGAAACGCACAACTAAGGAAAATATGTATGTAGCATATGGGGAGAGACCAAAACACACTAGCAAAGTGGGAAATAAGGAGCCCAAAATGACACCGCAGATGATAGAAGCAAGTAGGAAACGCAAACTACGTTTGTGTTTCCACGTTGTTGTAGAAACATTTACTTTTCATGCAAACAACATCTGCGTAAATGTTTCACACTAAGATGACGGCACACAGTTGGGAGGGACCAACCAAAATTCAAGCACAATAGGAGGAAACACAGACGTTTGACTAATAACTAACTGGATAGTAGTAGGTTTTAAAGCAGCGATAGTAAAGTGGACCAGAAAATAATTCAAAAAATAGAGAACAGTAGTGCAGAAGAGAGGAGGCGTGGTAACAAAGAGGGTTTCGGTTAGGATTATTCAATAGGGGTCTTAATCATTTTTTTAGGAGAGACCCATGGAGAGGTAGATGTCCCGATGCCAGTTCAGAGGTGACATCGATGTAGACAACCCGGGTTAGGTGTATTTCACTAATTGTGTTGTTTCTTTATTTCTTTAGAAATTGATTGCGTTATCCTATGTTAATTGATTTGTGTTTTGTGTATGGATAATTTTATTCTCATTATTGTTCAGTTATTTGTGTATGAACCCAATGGGTGTTGTGAAAAGATGATTTTTAATGCGTTCATTGAATCGTTTATTTGCAAACTCATTGCCAGAATTTTGATATAATCCGTAATTGTTATATTAAAATTCATGTGTAGCGACTAATAATTCGTAATCATTATAGATAACATAACCTAGGATAAATGACGCATCATACGTAGTTATTGCCTTGATCAATTGCTTTTCCTAATTCGTAATGATACTACCCAATTGAATATAGTGATCATATCCTAGATTATTCAATAGTTAGCTTTAATTAATGATCATATCTTGATTAAACACTACCTAAGGGAAAACTCGGGTTAATTATTAATCCATGATTAATAGTTGCTAGGAGAGGTTTGAGAACAACAAATCAATAAAATATGTTTAATCAGGGTGTCAGAAGAGATTGAACTAAAGAACCGGGTCCTTACCGAATTCCTCACTTTTGTCATTTTTTTACATGTTTTCTTTACATTACTTTTGTTGGTTATTTTAGCTTTATTTTATTTTCTTATTTCTAAAACCAAACCCCCTAAACCTAAATTTTGATTAATTTCATTTCATCAACTTTACATACACCCTCTGTGGGATCAACGTAGACTCACCACTACTATAGTAGTAGTTTAGTTTATTTTGACTAGCGTTACGACGCACTGTCAATTATGCAATCCTAGCCTATAAATACTCTTATTAGGGATAACAAGAGAGAACTTTTTAGTTATTTTTTCAATATTTGTTTAGCGTCAAGTCCTTAGGGGAAAATTGGAGGAAGATTCACCTCATGTTTGATAATATATCTTACTTTCATTATTCTTGTAATAATTGTTTTTTAGATTTAATTTAATTTAATTACATTGAGTCGCTAAGGTTAATAAGTTTAGTAGTTACAGTTCTTCTACAATCAATACTCTAGATTTTTACTTGCTACAATTGATTTTATACACTTGTGAAAAAGATCAATCATGAACCCTTTTGCTTGGATGAACAAACTACTAGAATGAAATGAGTTAGATATGTTAAGATTTGTGTTGAAGTTGATATAGATAACCAACTTCCTGAAATTGTTTAAGGAATGTAGCTTATGAAAATGTCCAGTAGTAAGAAGACACAATACTAGTTACTAATAAATGAAATCTAAGTCTAATTGCGAAACAAACCAATGAAAAGCTAATAGGAAAACATTTAAAACTAGTAAAGACTTACAAGGTATTATACACAACCATTATAATGATAATAATCCACCTCAAATGACAAAAATAACACTCCAGGCCCTAAATATCCTACAACTATATAATCCCTTCCATTCAATTCCAAAATCTAGTTTATAAGCCTTAGATCTATAACCTCACTCGAACAATAGAGGGAAGCTTCATAAATTGCTCAACTAATATCTATAACCCTTAATAAGGCACCAAACACTAATTTCGCTTATAAGAAAACCTTTACACCTTATACCTTTACTACTCTATTACATAAGTTCCCTTAGTGGCTCCTAATCCTTCCTCCAATAGAAGAATCTTATATAAGAGCACCAAAGACTAGCTCTACAAATCATATAAATAAAGTCTGCTCAACTTCTAGTAGGCACTTAACCTTTCCCAATCTCAACTTAAACCCCACCTACACCTATAAATAAATCAATAGAGAAAGCCCCCTTTAGGGAACTCCTTAAGAGGAAACCTAGAAAAAAAAACACATTCTAGCTCTAACTCCACCCTAAATGAATATTATAGTATGGAACATTCCTTAATTTCGTTAACAAATAACAGATAATTAGAGACTATAAAAACATCAATAAACCTTTTATTTTGGACTTATTTAAACCAAAATTAAAGCTAATAAGATCATAGAGACTCTGGTTTTCTGATAAGATTTGGAATTAACTTGGGATTGTTCAACCTTAATTCCCTAAAACTAGCAACTTTCTAGCTAAACTAATGAGAAGACAATGCCTCCTAATGGAATCAAGGACAGTTCTTGATGCTCCTTGATAGTTGTGATTTGAATTGTGTTTTAGGGTTAGATTTGATAAGTATTTTAATGTCATTTCAATTGTTTAGTATGCATTTAGGGTTTAATTAGGTTAGTTTTTATGTTTAAGTGTTCTTATGGGTTAGTTTGAATCTTTGAGCTTAAATTGTATATTTTTTAGGTGCCTTGATGTGTTTGCTAGTGTTGCAGGGTAAACAGGGAAGAACGGGAAGAGTTAAAGAGTTTTCGGGCTAAAAAGCGTAGGCCATGATCCTGCACACAGGCCACGATCGTGACAGAAGAGGAAGAACCAGAAGCATCCAGGCCATGATCATACACCAAGAGCCATGATCATGACAGAGAACGTCAAGTCAGGCCATGATCGTGCACTTCAGGCCATGATCATGATAGAAAGGAAAAAGTGCCAGTCACGATCATGGTAGGTAGGGCCACGATTATGCACTGCATCCGGCTGACAGAAAAACTCAAGTTTCGGAAAAATTTTTGGACCGTTTCGACCCTGACTTTGACCTAGAACCTCGAAGATATACGTAGAATATGATGTGACAAAAGTCAAAGAGGAGAAAAGAGAGAAGAGAGAGAGCCAAGAGCTGTAAAAAGAGTGAGATTCTGCCGAAAATCTGAGAGAAAACCTAGTTAGAGATCAATCGATCAAGGAAGGAGACGAAGGAAGAGAGGCACGGAGATACGCTTGATGTGAAGTACTTTTCGGAACAGGTGGTTTGCCGCAGTCACGACTCTGAGATCCATTCTGACAGTATCTTCTAGTTTTTATTTAGATTTCATTGATTTATGGAATTTGAGATTGATTAGAATTATTTGTCATTGAGTGTTGATTTTTTCTGTCTAAACTCACCTTCGGGTTTATTTATTCTTGAGATTAATAAAATTGATTTGATTGTGTTTTATTTGGACTTATTGTAATTTAATTTGATTCTTCATAACTGGGCAATAAACTAAGAGAGTGAGCCGATGAAAATCATCGATTTAGGTTAACGAGAGTTAGGTAAATCGATAGGTAGAGAATTGAATCAAATTGGTAGAGTCATGTAACGAGAGATCGAGCACAGATTCCAATAGGTTAATAAACAGCATTAGAACTAATTTAGGTTTTAGACAAATTGCAGATTAAGAGATCGCAATTTTCATAATTTGAATTAAGGATTATTAATTAGGGTTAAGAATTATAACTCGAGAGAGAGTAATTCACCCTAGGATCATCTAGGCCTATTAAATCAGAATTTTCATAATTGGTTAGATTTTCTTTAATTTTGAATAAATTCCCCTTTCTCTCAATTGGTCACTTCTAGGTTGAATTTTGGATTATTTATGTGAGTTTGCTTCTGTTTATTATTTTGGTGATTTAAATTCTTGTATTTGATTATTGATTGAATTACTTTTTTGCAGTAGTTGTTAGGTTTGTGACTTAGCTGCCATTAGACTTAGGACTAGTTCCCTTCCACGTGGGATCGACACCTTAGGTCCTCGCAAACGACCCGTGCCCTTGTGGTAATTTCCAAGGTTAAAAATATTGAAATTTAAGGCATGTAACCTTGAGCAAATAAGTTTTTGGCATCATTACCGGGGAAGGCAATTTAGTTCTATAATTTAAGGCATTAGGTTTGTTATTTTCTTTTACTCATTTTACTTAGGATTCGTACTCTTGTATGAACACAAGAGTCACAAGGGTTCGAGTCGCGCAACTGAGACGTCCGATTTAGACATAACACATTTAGAAAGAACCCTTAGGAAAGCTCAGTGACAAGAAGAAAAAATCAAAAAAATACAATTGGCCGAAGAATTCCAAAGAAACATGGATCAAGAAGTTAACCCTGGCGGGCAACAACAAGGACCCTCATGGATTTTTTGAGGCCAGGATTCAATCCTGCGAACTAAGGAGTGGCTAGACTGCCTATTCAAGCGGTCTCCTTTGAAATCAAGCCAGCCCTCCTAAACATGCTTCAGCAGAGCATCCAATTCTACAAATTTGCAAATGAAGATCCAAATGCATATATAGTGAGTTTTCTCAAGATTTGTGACACTTTTTGGTATCACCAGATGGAAGACACAGTGAGGATTAGGCTGTTTCCTTTTACACTTAAGGATAGAGAGAAAGCTTGGTATCATTCACTAAATCCCGCCAACATTACAACATGGGAACAACTAGTGCAAGCTTTCTTATATAAATACTTCCCATTAACGAAGACCACCAAAATTATTAACGAGTTCACAAACTTCCAACAAGGTGATAGGGAGTCTATCTGTAAAGTGTGGGAGCACTACAAGGATCTGTAGAGGAGATGTCCACATCACAATCTACCCAAAGAGTTCCTGCTGCAGACATTTTACAACGTAGTGAACCCACATACTCAAGGCACCATTGATGCAGCGTCGAGAGGATCGTTAATGAGAAAGATTATTGATGAAGCAGAAGAGCTAATAGAGGAGATGGCTAGCAATAGTTGTTTATGGGCTAGTAAGCGTAGTAGGCAACCTACTAATTTTAGGGAACAGAAGGGAGTTGTTGCTATCGACCAAATGATAGAAATGCAAGCTAAGATCGATAATTTGACACGACAACTCAGTAATATGAAGATGTCATCTTCAGCTCTAGTGAAAGCTGCACAATTAAAATGTGAGCTATGCGGCCAAATGGATCATGATACGGTGGACTGCTATCTAATGAGAGACGATAACCTGGAGCAAGTAAATTATATAGGGGCACAATTTGGACACGGAAAGGGTAACAATCCCTATTCCAACACCTATAACCTTAGGTGGAAGAATCACCCAAACTTCTCCTGGTCTAACAACAACAACGGAGGGTAGTTCAGACCCCAAGGACAATCAAACTTCCAACAGGACAAAACAAGCTTGATGGATTCGAAGTTGGACAAAATTTTAGATAAGATAGGAGAAATGGAGGAAGCACATATGAGGCTCGAGAGTAAATTCGAGCAAGTCACAAAGAATCACGCTTCATTTATCCATAATTTAGAAGTCCAAGTGGGGCAGCTTGTAGAAGCAATGTCGACTCATAATGTTGAAACTTTTCCAAGCAACATCGAATCGAACTCAAAGGAGCGTATCATGGTTATAAGTTAGAATCAAGACAAGAAGCTGGAAAAGGTGGACACAGAAGAAAGTCAAGTAATTAAAGATGACCTTCCAAGTAAGATTGTTAGCAAATCGGTGCAATTAGCTCGATGGACATTTCCGCACTAATTCTTTGCTAAAAGGGAATTATATGCTAGAAAGGAGGAAGCAAAAATGTTACAAGAAATCGAACCAAACAAAATCAAGGAGGTGACGAAATGGATACTTGTCAATTTAAAATTACAAGAATCCGTCACAGAGAGAGAGGAGGAGCAAATGTTGGAAACCGTGCCCAATATAATGAAGAAGGGTGATCCAGGGGATTTTTTCATCCCCTGTACTATCAACAAGATTATCATAGATAGGGCATTCGCAGACTTAGGTGTAAGTATAAATACGATGCCCTACACTCTTAGTCTTAAATTGGGGTTACGAGAGCTAGTACCCATAAAGTTTTTGGTTAAGATAGCCGATAGAACTTCGCTAAGACTGATCGGAATTATACACGATGTGTCGATCAAGGTCGGTAATTTTATCTTTCCCACAGATTTATATATTTTGGATATCAATGAAGATGAGGATACTCCGATGATTCTTAGACGACCGTTCTTGGCTGCTGCGTGCTCAATTATCGATATAGATGGGGGCGAACTAACTCTACGAGTAGGGAAGGAGTAACTGACCTTCAAAGTGACTGTTAGAGAGTACGGAGCTCCTTTAACTCCATCGGTTCGCAACAAACCTGAACCTTAAGGAGAATAGGAAGACATTGAAAATCCTAAAAAATTCTTTCAAAAGAAGCGCTAGCGAAGGAGAAGATGAGGTAAACAAAATTTCAAGGAAGGTGGCAGTCGCAATATAGTAGTAAACATTCAGACTTTAAGATTAATAATGACGCTACCATCAAATCAATCATTCCAACCACCGTGAGCTTAAAAGGAGCGTCGAGCTACTGACATTAAAAGAAGTTTTGCATAGGAGGTAACTCATGGAAAAATTAGTTCATGTTGAATTTAGTTAGATTAGTTGAAATTGGAAGTTAGCTTTATTTTTGGATTGCATGAATAAAAGCAAAAAAAGGAATAGCATTTTAAAGTCATGGGAAGAGTATGCAAGCGTATTAAGAGAAGTGAAGAAGAATTATTGAATGAGAGAAGGAAAGGATTGGAAAAAGAAGATCTTGGAATCAAGTTATAGGCACTGGCCATGACTGTGACCCGTCAGGTCACAATCGTGGCCTACGACTTAGAAAGTCCTTCAATGGTATGCTGAATGCCATGATCATGGCATAGCAGGCCACGATCGTGGCCTGCAATAATGAACAAAAAGGGGAGGATGCAAATTTTAAGTGATAACTTTACCATTTTACCCTTTTTACCACCTATTTATTCAAATCGTACTTAACTTTCACCTTCACTTTCATCTTTACTTTATCCCTCTAGAATTTCAACTTCCAAACGCTCTAGCATCCCTTTAGAAATTTTCCATCGACAACTTCCCAAATTCAACCCAATTATGCCTCATATCAAGCAAATCGCAAGATGAGAGCCTTATGGAGCACAACAAGTCGCAGGATGGGGGAGGTGAAACTGAGCAGCAGATTTTGGAGCTTCATTTCCCATCTACTCCAAGGAGGAAGGTACTCATTTCTGTTCCCTTCGCTCTAGGCATATAGTTGTGCCTAAATATTTTGATTTCGATACATTGGATATGATAGAGGTATGAGAGCGAATAGAAAATTTAGCAGAGAAGATCTAGTGGGGTTAATTCATCAAGTTTCAATTCCCCATTTATGAGGAGCTGACCCTAGAATTTTTCACGTCTCTGACCTTTAACCCCAAGAACACTAAGGAATTATGGTTTAGATTGAGAGGGCAAGCATATGAGTTAATGGTAGAGATTATGTGTGACATATGTGGATTCCCCAAATCCACCATTGTCGACCAACATGATGACTTTCGTCCCTCCCAATACTGGCACTAGCTTATCGGCATTGAGAATTTTTACGTCAAAAATGCCCACAATAACATTATCCGATCACATGAACACTTGTTGCTGCACAAATTTATGTGCCAGCTGGTCTTTAACAAATCAGAGACCAACAAGTGTTCAACCAAGAAACTGTTCATACTGTGGTGCATGGACCATAGTATCCCAGTCTGCACATCTACGCATGTGTTGAATGCTCTTGCTTCCGCGAAAGCGGAGCAATCATCTAGGAATGGGTTACCTGGTTTTCTCCATCGCAGAGCATTTTGGTGTGGATCAGAGGGGGTTAACAGTACATCTACCCGAGTTCCTTGACCACCATCATCTATATCGGGCAGAGATCATTCACTCCACCATATGAGTCTGTAGGAAATAAATGAAAAGATATATGTGCAGACCAAGACGGGCCAGGCAAGCTCCAGCTCCGCACCTACTAGGCAGGCAAGGGACTCAACAAGCTAGGAATCAGAAGAAGAGGAAGAAGAGGACCAACGCTGGACCAAGTTTTTGGATACACTATCCGAAACCAACAGAACATTACAAGAAGTGGTGTGTACATAAAGATGCCAGAGCCGTGAGATTTGTCGACTTCATTGGTATTTCAAATTTCAGGGCATCCAATTATCGCCTCCGACACCATCACCACCTCCATCTCCTTAGGATCCAAATCTAACCCAAAATTTTTATCTAGCTTTATTTTGATTTGTGTGTTTATTTTTCTGTTATTTTTATTTTACTTTTATTTTTATTTTTCTTTTTATCATTAATTTTATATATTTTTTGCTATTTTAATTTCTGTTTGCACATTTTGTTTATGTATGTGTCGTGTGTGTTCTCTTCTCATATTGAGGACAATGTGTTGTTCAAGTGTGGGGAGGGATTATGTGTTTTTATCTTTTTTATGTGACTTTGCATACCGTATGATAGCATTAGGTTGCATAATGTGAAATGTGTAAATGTGTTAATGGCTCAAGTTTAAGTGAAATTCATTTAATTTTGGATATAGTCTATTAGGTTATTAATAATTATTAGCTTGCGAAATTAGTGAATTAGGAGGCCTTTGAATAAATATACAACATAATTAGGACTTAGTATAAATTTAGCTCCCTCTAAGTTGTTACATTCATTCATAATTTGAGGCCTTTTAGGTTAAGTAGCTCAACTAGTATTTTTCATGGAAACGAATAGCTAAAAGCAATAAGGTAGGCAATAAAAAAAGGTTTAATTTAGTAAATCACTATTCTGCTGACCTTTAGGTTATGAGTAGAGCTAGTAGCCAGTTAAACACGTGATAATAACTGAGTAACTGGATCGACACGTATTATAAATGTGTGCCCTCGTGTAAAAAGGCTATAATGCTGTTCTAACTAAACTGTTAATAAATGACCTAGTCAAGTAACCGGATCGACATTCATCACCAATGTTTGCCTCCGAGTAAAAGACTAAGTCTCAAAAAAAGAAAAAAATAAAAATAAAAATAATAAATAATAAAAAGTGAGTGTTTAAATAAAAACCTACCGGACTTGTAATAGGTTTGAAGTTTCATGGAAATATACCTAGGAATGGTTACAGAGTCTGAGAGACGAAAAATTATTAATGTGTGTGCATAATTAAAAAGGGTATATAAGTTATCACATAGGTCTCGATTAAGTTGTATATCTAGTCAAAGCCCCTAAACACCCATTTTGTTTGTTAATGATTTCATATAATTTAAATGATTGTGTCTATGATTAAATTTACTTCGCAAAGATTAAAGTCGTTGTCACATTATTGCATTGTGTGTCTTTGATGTTACATGTTAGTTGTTTTATTTGCTTGAGGACAAGCAAACATTTAAGTATGGGGATGTTGATAGTTGTGATTTGTATTGTGTTTTAGGTTTAGATTTGATAAGTATTTTAATTTCATTTCAAGTGTTTAGTATGTATTTAGGGTTTAATTAGGTTAGTTTTTATGTTTAAGTGTTCTTATAGGTTAGTTTGAATCTTTGAGCTTAAATTGTATATTTTTTAGGTTCCTTGATGTGTTTGCTAGTGTTGTAGGGTAAACAGGGAAGAACGGGAAGAGTTAAAGAGTTTTTAGACCAAAAAGCAATGGCCACGATCGTGCACACAAGCCACGATCATGACAGAAAACGAAGAATCAAAAGCAGCCAGGCCACGATCGTACATTAAGAGCCACGATCGTGATAGAGAGCATCAAGTCAGGCCACGATCGTGTACTTTAAGCCACAATCGTGACAGAAAAGAAAAAGTGCCAGCCACGATTGTGCATTGCATCGGGCTGATAGAAAAACTCAAGTTTTGGATGAATTTTTAGACCGTTTCGACCCCAACTTTGACCTATAGCCTCAAAGATATAAATAGAATATGATGTGACAGAAGTTAGAGAGGAGAAAAGAGAGAAGAGAGAGAGCCAAGAGCTGCAAAAAGAGTGACCAAAATTTTGAGAGAAAACGTAGTTAAAGATCAATCGATCGAGGAAGGAAACGAAGGAAGAGAGGCACGGAGATACACTTGATGTGACGTACTTTCCGGAACAGGTAGTTTCCGACAGTCGCGACTCTAAGATCCATTCCGACAGTATCTTCTAGTTTTTATTTTGATTTCATTGATGTATGGAATTTGAGATTGATTAGAATTATTTGTTGTTGAGTGTTGATTTTTTCTATCTAAACTCACTTTCGGGTTTATTTATTCTTGAGATTAATAAAATTGATTTGATTGTGTTTTATTTTGATTTATTGTTATTTAATTCGATTCTTCATAATTCGGTAATAAACTGAGAGGGTCAGCTGGTGAAAATCATCATTTTAGGTTAACAAGAGTTAGGTAAATCGATAGTAGAGAATTGAATCAAACTGGTAAAGTCGTGTAACGAGAGATTGAGCACAGATTCCCGATAGGTTAATAGACAGTGTTAGAACTAATCTAGGTTTTGGACAAATTGTAGATTGAGATATCGTAATTTCTATAATTTGAATTAGGGATTATTAATTAGGGTTAAGAATTATAACTCGAGAGAGTAATTCACCCTAGGATCATCTAGGCCCATTAAATCAAAATTTTCATAATTGGGTAGATTTTCTTTAATTTTGAATAAATTCCCCCTTTCTCTCAATTGGTCACTTCTAGGTTAAATTTTGGATTATTTGTGTGAGTTTGCTTCTATTTGTTATTTTGGTGATTTAAATTCTCGTATTTGATTATTAATTGAATTACTTTTCTGCAGTAGTTGTTAGTTTTGTGACTTAACTGCCATTAGACTTAGGACTAGTTCCCTTCCTCGTGGGATCGACACCTTAGGTACTATGCGAATGACCCGTGCGCTTGCAGTAATTACCAAGGTTAAAAATATTGAAACTTAGAGCGTGTAACCTTGAGCGAACACTCGTTTCATCCTTGTATAGAATTAGGGTAACTAAGTTTTAATGGCCACTTGTTCGTGTAACTTTCTCTATAGGAATTTCGCTCTTTTGCGCTAGAATTATTACTCTTGTAAGGCTATGCCTAACCCTTTTTTATAAAATCATTTTTGTTTAATTTCTAAAAAATAAAATTTTCAATATAAATTTGTTTTTTATATGAAACTTTCTTTATTTTGATATTTCAAATAGACAATCTTAATAATTTCCTGAAATATGAATTAGTAAATTACTAAACTTCTCGACATCAAAAAGATTTTTCTAGAAGATATTAAAGAGTAAAAAGATTTTTAGACATCAAAAGAATAACTAAAATGATAATGACCCTTTTCATTAGAATATTTTAAATATTGAGATTTTCTTAATTAAATAATTTATTTTTAAAATTAAGAAGACTCATTAAAAATAGAGAATATATCTTACTATATTGTCATGGATTACTCACATCTCAATCAACTTATGTCCATCTCATCTCAAGTATGTTGGCAACTCATCAATTACCCACAAGCTCAAAATTAACAATCCAAAATTTAGTTTCATGCATAATTCAAAAACAATGTTATGAATATCGTGCCAATACCAGTACCAAATTTGGTTTAAGCATAATACTATACCGATACCAATCAATACTAAGAACCGTTTCAGGTAATTTTAAAATTACAAAATAGTCCTTAAATTTTTTAAAATTACAAAATAGCCCCTCAATTTATTATACTATATAATTTATAATTTCACACAAACCCTGTCTCTAAAAAGCATAACAACAGAAATTTGAAATAACAACAATCTATTTATTTCTATTAATATTACTCTTCACATATTTCACATATAAGTAATTACTACAATTCATATGAAAATTTATCATTTAATCATCATACAAACATAAAATTAAGGACAATATAAAGTACTTAAAATGTTAAACTTTTGTCATATAATAAATAACAATTACATCAAAACATCAAACAAAAAAATCACAAATATTCATGACTTTCTAAGTATTACAATTTATAACAAGAGTTCATGTCGGGGAAAAAACCAACTAAAAGTGAAACTTGAAACAAAAACATTTATAATTATATTTATATTACATATATAAAATTTAACATATACATCAAGTATACGTAAACTTAAAAGAGGAGAAGAAATAAAAATTTGGAACTTCATTCAATCAACAACCCACTTAAATTGCATTAACCTCAATTCTTATTTAATACAAAATCCTCATTATTGAGAAGAGTCTCATTATCATCATCATTCAAATTCATTGCACCAAATAACATTTCAATATGTCTCCATTCAAAATTGTCTTCCAAGTCTCTCATCTTTCAAACTTGGTTTCTCAAAAATCTAATCTGTTAAAAGATTGATATGGTTGAGTTGAATTAGATCTATAGAACTACTTGTTCTATTAAGAGTCATAGTAAACAAATTAAATTAAATTTATAAGAAATTACAAGAAATTATAATCAATTTACTAATGATGATATCTTTCCTAAAGCTTTTGAAGTAAATCACTTGTTATTATAGAAATCACGTAATATGTAAGAATACACAAGAAGGGGGGTTGAATTGTAATAAATCATCTAAGATTGAAATCTTTAAAAAACTTCTTGATTTTCTTAAAAGATTCAGACAATTTACAAAACAACGCACTTAATTCGTTTGAGTAATGAAACAACAGAAATAGTATCTATTCTTCTAACAACATGAAATTAAAGAGATAAGGGTTAGAAAATTTATACTGGTCACTCTTAACCTTAGGGTTACGTCCAGTCCTCAGAGTATATCTGAGATTTCACAATCTCTTTCAACTTTTAAAAGTATTATTTCACACTTCTAGAGCCTCTTCAGGTCTCTTTCATAAAGTATTCTTTATCTGCTATCTTAGCCTCTTCAGGCTATAGCCTTCCTTTTCACTGAAAAGATTTTGAGTTTTCTAAACTCAAATTACAGGTCGACTTGATCTCTCTTCTTTCTGCTTTTCACTCAAGCTATTTGTTTACAGTATCATAAGTAAAGAATTGAGAGTTAAAGGTTCAAAGTTGTAAGGTTGTGTCTTATGTATATTGTATTTTTTTGTTTATGACTATAAGTGATATTTATAGTCCAAATCTCCAACGGTCTTCTTGAAAACTGCTTGTAGAATCTTCAGAGATCAGTTGTTAGTTGAGTCATGTAACCAACTCCAACTATCTAACTAAATGACGTTATAAGTTGTTCTTCAATTATAACGTCTTGATTTGTTTTGTATAATTCGTCTTATGTCTTTGCTTCATCTGATGTCTTCGCTTCGTCTGATG
>JAOQML010000006.1:17680304-17703052 GCA_027568935.1 Erythroxylum urbanii | reverse complement strand
GTCCTTACTTCTCTCATTGGTCTTCTCATAGACCCGTTTCCCTGATCCGACCCGTTAGGTGGGACCGGGATGTTACATATAAAGGTCTCACAAATAACTGTTCTAGCCGTATAGGTAACGGGATGTTACAAATATGCAGCACAAGGAGTTTAATAAAAAGAATTATACTTACATTGCAATATTCTTCCATCTACTTTATAAGTAGAATCATTGTCGGTAATGAATTAAACAATATTTTTTAGCCCAACTTCATTCACAACTTCATCAAATATTTGAAATAAAGTATCGTCATTTCCAAGAAGGTCAAATGCATCAATAGACTTCAAAAACACTATCTCCTTTCCAGAATAAACCAAAAAAATTAATAATAAGTTTATGTGTTTTATTCATCCAACCATCAAATATGATTAAACACCTATAAGTACCCCTAGTCACTCTTATTTCACCTAAATAACTTTTTATTTCATAAATAGAGATGTTTAGAAGTTTATCTATGTAGTCATCAATCGAAGGAGCTTTGAATCTTGGGCTATAAGAGGTAATAACATCCATCATAGGTTAATAATAATAAGATTGGGCAATATTAAATGTATTATAAGACATTAAAAATTGAAGGCCGAACTAGGAGCTATTTTGGGTACAAAAAAGTTGGACATCAGTCTTTTTCTTTTCCTAATATCATGTGCAACATTTCCTTCTCTTTAGGTAGAAATCTTACCAACTTTAACATCCTCACAATCATCCTAAGCACCAATAAAAGGACTTCCACTATCAATTTCGTAGTTCAATCTTTGCCTTTAATCTTTCTCGTGTTAACACTCTTTAAGTAAAGTCTTCATTTGTCATTTTACATCACGACTCACTTTCTTTTAAGGCTCCATTTTACTTTTGATCCTAGCCAAATGCTTCTTTAATCTAGTCATTCCCCCACCTTTGTTTGTTACAATAGAAAAAAATGGTATGATTTTTCATTCTAGGAACCAATCTAGCATGAGCCTAAGCTAGATTATTGAATCTTCCTAAACTTGAAGCGAATAAATTGTTAGGAGTACTTAAACTTCCTTTCATTTATTAATAAAATAAATAAAGACATATCAACATTAAATTAATAATGTAAAGGAAACAATTTGAATGTGGAATAGCCACGTTAAAATGTTAAATGAATCATTCTAAAATTAAAAAAGAGTCTAAGACCCAATAGTCAATAGACTTACATAAATATCATTCATATAATGACTTATGTTTCTAAAACCATAAAATAGATAAGTCCATAATAAAAAACATCACAAAAAGCTACAAATGAAGATAACTTCATGGTAACAATAAAATTTTTCCCAAAAAAGATTCATAATATTAAATCAAACAAATGTTGTGATTTTAAATATACCTTCCTATTTCCCAATATCTACAAGACATGAATATTAAGATTTGTTTAAATATTTGCAATTTCACATTATGAATATGAAGATTTGTTTAATTGTTAGACTTATGAATTGAGTATACTCATAACAAATCTTAGAAATTATTTAATGTAATCAAGAAAAAAATTAAGTTAATTTAGGTTTAATATAATTATAAAAATTAAATTACCTAATGTTAAATATAATGATAGAAAAATTAAGTTATCTTATATTTAATTATCCAATGAAAAGTACATATAATCAAAATTAGTAATAAAAATGATTAATTATTAATGTTCCAAAGTAAGAAAAATAAAAGAAAAAGATTATGATTTGCAAATTGTGATCGATAAATTTTCTAAACATCAATTAATTGATTCAATTCTCTTAATTGAAACTATTCAATTCTAAAGTAGAATTGAGAAAACAAAAAAGTTTATCAAAAAAAAAGTCATAACTTAACAATCCTTCCATTAATTTTTATTAATCAACCTTGTATCTTGAACTCAACTGATCAGATCACTCACGCTTAGAGATGACAATGGATAGGATTCGGTTCGGGTATTACTCTACTCATATTCATATCTATTTTTTATGACTCAACCCATATCCATATCCATATCCATTGGTTTTTATAATTTACTACCCATAACTAAATCCATTGGATTGTTTAGGTTTTTGGATATTCATCGGGTTTTATAGCACATAAAAATATAACTTTTAAATAGAAAATATAAAGAGCATATTTTTGCGAACGCTCCAAATCAAAATTAGTTTAATATTAATAAGTCAATATTTTGATTTGTATGTCTTAAAAAACTATAAAATTGGAATAATAAAAATCATAATGTTTAGTGTGAAGACAACATATATTTTTCACAATCAAGAACTGAAACAAAGACTGAAATATTCAAAGCTTCAAATTGTCTTTGTGTGAACTCCACAATATTCAAAACTTTATCTCCGTATTATTTGCATTATTATCATCTTATAGAAAAATAAAATATGATAAAAAAGGTGAGAACTGAGGAGTAAAGTGAAGATTTTAAAGCTGTGTTCTTCTCAGAAAATATTAATATTTTATTATATTTAATCATAAATATTCAAAAATATATATATAATAGAGTTAATAAAAAATGAGTAAGATATAAGTATCCATCGATTCAAGTTATCACTAAATCCATATTTAAATCCATATCCACGTCTATTTTTTAATATCTATTTAAAATCTATTTAAAATTTATTTTTTTAGCCTTCATGCCTATTTTTTCCGTTGGGTGATGCAGGTGTTAATCAGGTTAAAAACCCATTGCCATCTTTACTCACGGTAGACCAGATCACACGAGGCCGCACCAGTCGCCATCCCTACTCACGGTAGACCAGAACACACAAGGCCGCACCAGTCGCCATCCACATGCACCACTACTAGACTAGACTAGGCACACATGCACCAAAGAGATGAGATCCTCTGTGGGGTTGGTGGCACAGAGGATTTGAGTTCTGCACCAAACCAGCATAACCACGTCCTCCTACAAGCACCAGAGCAGACTAGACCCACAACACCAGCAGCACACCCTCATAAACACAGACCATATTCCACAAGCCAAGCCACACCACTCACAGGCCACAACATAACTACACAAGGCCACAGCATACTCACACGCACCAGACCAGACACCACACCACCGCAACCACAATATACTACTCTAATGTCACAAATTCACAACACACCACACAAATTATGTATCCTAAGTTCCAAACTAGAGCAGCACATAAACAGGTCCACGAAGGAGGCGCACGATGACAATGATTTGAAGACTGAAGACTGATGACGAAGATGGACAACGACGATTTAAAGAATTGAAAAGTGAAGTGCTAAAGGCGAAGAGGAGTGAAAACGTTTTGAAAAAATGGGGACTGGAAGTCTGGGTCGTAAGAGGGGCCAGTAGGGTTGGAATTGGATAGCAGAAGAATTTATTTTTATTTTAGTTTCATATTTTTCAAATTTTGCAAATTAGGACCGACATTTACCAGTATTTATTTTTGAGTATCCGTTGATACCAGTTGGAAAGATCGCCTAGGCCGATGCAATATTAATTAAAAAAAATTTTGAGCTAGTATGGTATCTATTTCTTTGCTCCAAAGTCTCCAAATTACAAAAACAAACAATAGTCTAGAAATTAAATAAAAATAACAAAAAATTGAATGTGACGCTTCTTCTGCAATCCTCCAGCTTTCTGTATAAAACTAAATCAAACCTTCATCGTGGCGCCAAATAGAGACCCTACTCGTTTCATTTCCAATTTCCTCCTCTTCTTTATTTTATGTGATTCGTTTATAATAATCTATGGCGGATTCCAAGGTTTTTAGTGTTCGAATCGTTTCTATCGACTATTGGATGGCGCCGCCGATCCCCGGACTCGATGTCTGTTACAGTAGCTTCCAAGGTACTGCTATTGTTACTCCTGCCAAACCAACATTTTTATATGATCTTTGCCTGTGGAAGTACGTGTTGTTTCCTTAGTTCTATATATTAGGTGTTTTAGCTTCCGTGGATTTGTTGGCTGCCCGAAAGATATCGTCACTGTTGTATTAATGGTGTATCTGAGATTGAGTTAGTGGCAAATTTGAAGGTGGCAAAGTGAATGAGGTGCCGGTGATTAGGATTTATGGGTCGACGCCTGCTGGTCAGAAGACTTGCTTGCACGTTCATCGGGTAAGGTTTACTTCTTTCTTTTAACCACGAAATGGCACTAGATAGCTTTTATTCATCTGTATGCATTTTCGGTATCTCTTTCACGCTTTACTGTTCAGAAGACTTGCTTGGACGTGCATCGGGTAAGGTTTACTTCTTTCTTTTAACCACGGAATGGCACTAGATAGTTTTTATTCATCTGTATGCATTTTCGGTATCTCTTTCACGCTTTACTGTTTTTTTAAGTGTTTGGAGTCGAATTTGTGATGAGTCAAACTTGAATAAGTCTGTGAATGGCAGGAGAATAATGGGCCCTAGATTTTATGGAGTTTAATTCACTGTGTTGTAGTTCTGTTATGGTACGCATTGTTAATTAGTTTTGAACTTTTCCTGTCATGAGTTCCGTAATTGTTCTTTTTTCCTTGCTTGTAGGCTTTTCCCTATTTATATGTTCCGTGTTCAGATATGCCATTAAATTCAAATCGGGAAGGTATTGCTTTCAGGAATAAGTTGCAATCTTTCTTTAATGTTTGATAGAATTATTCCTGAGATGTTAAATTGATGCTTTAACTAGTTCAAATGATGCAGGTGATGCCTACACAAATTCATTAGCTGTTTCTCTTGAAAAAGCCTTAAAGGTATATTTTATTAATTCTACTTTTGAGTTGCCTTTGTATTTTTATCTGGCAGTTTCAGTTCACGTAACTGACACCGTTCATATGATTTGGATATGTAACTGTTATGAATTTACAGCTTAAAGGTAGTGCTGGCTTGAAAAGACAACATGTACATGGGTGTAGTCTTGTGCGGGCAAGGAAATTTTATGGTTACCATCCATCAGAGGAGTTGTTTGTCAAAATATACCTGTATCCAAATAATTTGCCTCTGCTACTGTTTCATATTTTCAAATTTTTTATTACATTTTGGAACTCCTTGACATAATTGTAGTTATTACCCACATGATGTGTTGCGTGCTGCCAATCTTCTTTTGGTACGGCTTATATGAAGAAACTCCTATAACCTGCAAAAAATAGCTCTGCACTTCAATTCATAGAGAAAAGCAATTCTCTAAATTTATCAACCTGATATTAAATGCCAAAGATGCTTCCAATTTTTATCAAACAGATGCATCTACTAGGATAAATTATTCAAAACTTACAATAATATAATCTTGTTGTGATAATCATATAATGAGGTTGATTTTGATCATTCTTGCTGTTTCTTGTTTAGAGTGGTGCAGTGCTTGAGAGAAGTGTGCAGCCTCACGAATCTCATATTCCTTTTATACTTCAGTTTATGGTAAAATAGTACTGAACTGTGAATTATTGCTTGGGACTCATTGTTTCTTAAACTTGTAGCTAAGTTGATAATTTTCTTTTGCCACATTGTTTAGTTGTTCCAAACCCATTTAAGCACCATGTTACTGTCTTTTTAAATTGTTTCATCTTGGTCATGGGAGCTACGTCCCAAACTTTAAAATTGTTGAATCAGGTTTTAGCATGCATTAAACAGACCTTTCCTTATAATCATGGTGACAATTCTTCTAACCATCTCGTTATCCATCGGTATCTCTCGGTAAATGCTTAACCACTTCTAAAACTGAAAAAGTTGTTTCAAACAACTATAACGCTTCCAGTTCTAACTATGGATTTAACTCTATTGGTTGCATTTTCAATTACATTGTTGGTTCAGACTTTCAGTACTCAAGTCTTTCTTAGGCTGGATATTGACTTCCATTACTTTGTTCTTAGGCTGGATATTGACTTCCATTACTTTGTGGGCCTTAAGTATTTGTTGTTGTATGCTCCACCTTTTTGTTATGAAATATCTAATTATTGTTGTCTTCACGTTGACTTGTGTATTTTACTTGGATCATCATTAATTATCGATGTTGATTTTTTATTGCTTGGCCTTGCTTAGTTGTGTCTTGTATGCTCCGTGAAGTTTTTTGGGCGTGCTTGGAAATCATTGTCTTGTGACTTTGCATCTATATTCATTTGTAAACTCACACCTTCTCTTTTTTGTAGGTTGATTACAACTTATCTGGAATGGGTCATGTACATTTATCGAAAATTAAATTTCGTAATCCTGTTCCAAGTAATTTTACTCCAAGAATGTTTACATCCAGTGATCCATATGGGCAGGATTTCGACAAGCCACTGCCATTTTCTTCTGATATTCAGGTCATATTTGTATGCCTTTTGTGTCAATTAGGCATGTTGAAGTACCAGTACACTGAAAAATTCTTTAGTTTGTTCCTGATGCTCTATGACATTGTGGCCCATTCATATTAGGCAGACTTGGGTGGTTTTGAGGGTTTGGGTCTCCCATCTTGGACATCTTCTACCATTCCAAGTGACTGGATGTGGCGCAGTTCTGGTGAATTTGATGAAACTTTCCTTTTTCAGCGTCAAAGTGTTTGTGAACTTGAGGGAGATGCTATTGTTGATGGTTTGCGTTACTACCCTTTTGTGTATGAACTGTATATATTCATGATCTTCATCAACCTGATCGCCTATTTTTAATTTGCAGAAATTCTAAATCAACAATTCAAAGTGTATACATATCTCTCACGAGGACATTCTGATGTGAAAATGGTGCAATCACTTGTACCAATTTGGGAGGTTTGCTCTTTCGGCACTTATTCTTTGTAACTATTATAAGAATGACAATATTTTTGCTAGTTATCCCATGTTAACCATTGTATTTTGATGCAGGAGGAGTTTGAAAGAACTGGCATACATGGATCAGTTATGCTTCCTGATCCAAGCAAACCACACCCTTTAGATGTTTTGAAAACTTTGTCACATGACCTTGAATTTGATAGGAAAATTAAACATTGGTGTAGCAAATTAGTAGACAATGAATTTCCAACTCCGAATAATTTGGAAGCTCTGGTTTCATTGACAACTTCCTCTAACAAAGAAAATGGTGTCAAATGTGAAAATCTCATTTACAAAGGTGATGGTGTAGAATCGGTGAATTGTTCTGTACAAGATGCTGTTAGTTCTGCATATTTGGAAATCAAGGATGCACATAATATGCCATTGTCTCGAGGTGAAATGCCGTCATGTGATAGAGTTGGAAATCGAGATCCAGAGGTAGTTATTTGAATTTCATATTAAACTAAATGAAAGCCATTTTTATTAGGATATCTATTTTTCCTTCATCTTTCTAAGTGGAACCTAAAATTTTGGTGTGCTAGTCAGCTTCCTATTAGGTTTTCATTGGCTGCTATAATCAAATGAATTTGGCAGAGAAGCATCTCCAACATTCATTACAATCTAAATTGCTACTGTGATCAATTTCAACAAAGGGAATGATATAAAATTATTTTCATTGTTAATATCCATGTGATGAGTATGCCAAATGGCATAAGGACTAAGTACATGGATAATCCTTCATCACTTGACAAAAGAGTATAGAACATCTGCTAGCTATGTAATAGAAAGGAGAGACTTTGTTTAACGTTAGCATGAAATTGTAATGAAGGGGGCATAATATGTTATTAAAAATGGTTTATTTTCAGGTTGCGGATACAGAAGCCTTGGGCCTTTTAAAATGGCTTGCCACTTACCAAACTGCTGAGGAGATGCATTCGGATGATGAACTTGTTTGCGAAACCATTCTGAGTCCCTTGTTACCTGCAAGAAGCTTGGATAAAGTGCTGGAAAAGGCTAACATGGATTATGAGAGTGAATCCCAAAGAGAATGCCAGGATATTCTTGATTCAGTTGAGGATATTGTTGACTTTGAGAGATTTCAGACAAAAACTTTGGATTCTTCTAATTTTAGCCATTGTTCTCCAACATCATCTGACAAGCAGACCGCTCAGGTGGATCTCAAGCACTTGTCTCCTTCATCTGTGATAAAGATGAAAGATGACTACCAAAGTTGTACACCACAGAGGGCATGGAAGAATCCTGGCACAAGGTTTACCAAGAAGAACAAAGGGAAGGAGTCATTATGGGGTTCTTTACCATTCAACCCGACTAAAGAGGTTAATGATGAGTTAGAAACCGAGAGGCCCCACGTTACTGATATAGAAGTTTGTGAAAATAAATGTTGTGTTGATACAAGCGTAAAAAATGTTGAGAGGAAACTTTCTGATGCCTTGATGACACATCCAAAAATGGATATATTTGAATCAAATTCTTTAGGTGGATGCTCTTTGCGGGACTTGATGAGGATTAAACGATGTCGACATGTAGTTGAGGAGGATTATGGGCATCTTAGGGTTAGTAAAGTTAATTCAGGAGGAGGAGGAGAAGAAGATAATGGTCTTTTGCTAAAACAATTGGATTTAGGTAGACATGGTAATAAGCATGTTCATTATCCCAACAATGTTCCACCAGCTTCCAAATCACAAATAAACTATTTGGAAGGTTGTGTCATTCAGTCCCAGATCTCTTGTTCTTCAAAAGAGCGAGCAGATTCTGATTTGCACATAGCTGACAACTCACCTTCTCCAGACACTATTGGCTTGACTCTCAAAAACCCCCCTGTGGCAGATTGGAAAGGTGTTGCTTGTGAAAATAATTCATCGTCACCTGCTGTATCCTCCTACCCTTGTCTTGTCAATAAGGACAATAAAGATGACATGTCAGGTTGCACTTTTCACATTCTTATTAGACCCTTTAGCTTTCACTTCCCCTCTGATATATGGGTAGAATTTTAGTTGGTCAAACTAATAGTCTCTTGTCGTCTATGACTGAGAGTTTTTATAGAAAAAAGCCTTGGATGCTATGTAAGTATGCCTTTAGATTTTGTTGATTTCCTTGGTCAAACTAATAGTCTCTTGTAGTCTACGACTGAGAGTTTTTATAGAAAAAAGCCTTGGATCCTATGTAGTACGTATGCTTCTAGATTTTGTTGATTTCCTTGTTGGAAATATTGCTAATCTACTTCCTTTTTTATTCATTTGTTTTGTATATGTTATTAGTTAAAGGAAGTACTTCGGATCATCTTCTTCCATTTTTTGGAGAGTACGGCCTAGGGAAAAATGCAATTGAAAAGCACTTTTGGAATGACGAGTCCAAAACTCTGCAAGAAGCTAGCATAGGTGTTCCAACTCACGTTCAAAATGATGGTTCAGTTTTGTATCTTTTGACACCAGTCTTTTCACCCCCTTTGGCAGATTGTGTATATAGATCATTTTTACAAGGTAAGGAATGAGTTAGTGGGAATTTTATTAGTCTACACAAATTACTTTTATATATCATTTGAACTTTTTGGTTCTGGTTGTTCAGATGCTTCTCGAGAGCCTAAAGAGGCATTAGTTAAGCCTGCGCTGATGAAAGGTAACTTGTTTTGTTAGTCCAATGGGCATGAAAGTTTAGAAGTCTTTCTCAACATTGAGCATTTTGCAGGCCCTTTTGAGATTGGATTACATAATTCATCACCCATGGTTGGCAACAAGGCCTCAACTAAACCAGGTTCTGCATCACATTTGATGCCTACTCTTGATGAAATTCAACGGGGAAATGATGATCATGATGTAGGATTTGACGATAGCAGTGATAGGACTAAAAAAATGTTGCAAAATGAAGTAAATGTTGTACCACGAAATTTATGTGCTCACGAAATTGTAGATATGTCTCATATTTCGGGGCCAGAGCAGAGATCAAGGCCTACTCCCTTGAGTCAAATCGGATTTCGAGATCCTGCCAGTGTTGGCGCAGGACAACAACTAACATTGTTAAGTGTGGAGGTAATACTAACGTCATGGAAATGCTTTCTCCATTTTTTTGTTCTTTGTGTTTGTATTTTTCATGTCCCTTTAGTAGCATGCCCTTTGACATGTTATTTAGAATTTAATACTTGATGTTACCTGGTGGTGCATGTTTTATTGGTTTTAACTGAAAAAGAAAATAATCCTATGAATTTTCCTTATGCTACAATTATTGATAGGTGCATGCGAATTCTAGAGGAGATCTTCGGCCAGATCCTTGCTTTGATTCCATCAACGTTTTAGCTCTTGCTTTTCAACACGATAATGATGTTACTTTTGAGCATTACATACTTTTGTACAGTAATACTGATGCTGATCACAGGTATTGGAATTTGTTTGTTTGCTATCAATTTTGTTTTTATTACATATAAACGACTATCTGCATTCAGAGAGAAATCTTTTTCCTTTGCTTAACATTTGTCTTTAACTGCTTTAAGGTATATGATTAGTAGGAATTTGCTATTATCTACTGGTCTTTTCTTCTTTATATTTACATGGATTGTTGAATAGTAAGATTTGCAAAGTTGTTACTATTAGTCTATGGAAAACTGATTTTAGGGTTAGTGTTCTTATGTTGTTTTGAAATGTGGATGTTGGTTGATTATTTGGGTTTGGTGTGTGTGAACCTTTGATTGTTTGCATAGTTTAGATCTCATTGGTCAAAACTTTGTTTTTGCTGAACATGACTAACAAAATCTAGATTGGACAGTTCTCATACTTTTTCTTGTGACTAGATAAATCCCTTTTTTCACCTGTGATTCTACGTCATGTAAAAAAAAATCGTTTCCACAACAAATATGTCTTACCATTCATATAAATTGTTTGTATGCAGGAGTTTTGATGGAATTTCTGCAAAAAAGATACTCTTTTTCTCTGAAGAGAAGGAACTGTTTGACCATTTTATAACAGTCGTTGGTTCATTGGATCCTGACATCATCATGGGTTGGGATATACAAAGTGGTTCACTTGGCTTTTTGGCTGAGAGGGCTGGCCATCTTGGTATTGGCTTACTTAATGACATTTCTCGGGTACCAATGAAAAGTAACAGAGGCCCTACCAAGACGAAAACTTCCAACATGGATACCATTTTGCAAGAGAATTTGGTTGCTGACCTTGCTTTTTCAGAAGATGCAATAGTTGAGGATGAGTGGGGTCGGACTCATGCTAGTGGTATCCATGTTGGTGGCAGAATCATCCTCAATGTATGGCGGCTAATGCGTGGAGAAGTTAAACTTAATATATATACTGCTGAAGCTGTGGGCGAAGCTGTTTTAAGACGAAAAATTCCCTCTATTCCCTACAAGGTTTTAACAAATTGGTTCCGTAGTGGTCATGGGAGAGCAAGATATAAATGTATTGGATATGTGATAGAAAGAGCAAAACTAAACCTTGAGATCATGAATCAACTTGATATGGTAGAGTAGCATTCTGAATTCTCGTCCCATTGACATTTTGTATTTGCTACAACATTGTTGTTAATTTTTTATTGTTCTTTTCATTCTCCATAATAGATTAACTACGTCCATGAAGCTTTTATTAGCTTAATCACACAGTTTCTAGTGATATAAAATAACATAGGCTAAATCTGTATGTTTCAATATTGTTGTTTTCTAGATGACGTTTGGTTATTATTCATATATTACTTATGATGTTGAATAAGATATTAAGAATGGTTTCATGAGATTAAAACATTGTTGGTAGGCTCCTAGTAAGTATTTCACTGTAACTTGGAAAAGAGTGCCTTCTTTTATTTCTCTTAGATGCAATAGGTCAACTTGTTATCTATTGCTTGTCTGCAATTAATCAAAGTATATTAAAAATCAACCCTTTCAATGTTAAGGAATGTCTTTATAACTTAATATTTTTGAACTATTGAAAGGATGTAGTGCTAGATAAATATACGAATGTACTGACAAAGATGGTTTGGTTTCAAACAACTAAATCTATGAACTTTCACATGATTATGATGTGCATGCTTTTTCAGATCAATCGGACATCAGAACTTGCTCGCATATTTGGCATTGACTTCTTTTCAGTTATCTCTCGAGGTTCACAATACCGTGTCGAATCCATGCTTCTAAGATTGGCACATACTCAAAACTATCTGGCCATTTCTCCGGGGAATCAACAGGTTATGATTATCCCAAGTCTTGCTTTCTAGATTTGTGTTTTTACATCATTTAGGCTCCTTATACTTCTATGGATTTTATTTGTACTTGTTTTATCTTCTTTGTGTCTATTACTGGGAAGTATTGGAGGCCAGTAAATTTTAAAAAATGGTCAAATTTTTCCCTCATTGTTTGTTCAATGAGTAGCCAAGTTATTTGCTGTGGGTTTGTCCGTAGCAAATTCTTCTTAATGATTCCTCATTCTGCCTTTTTCTTTTCTTGCAATGCTTTACAAACTTTTCTTGGCATCAAAGCAGTGACCGTATTTGCATTTACCTTAAGCATCTGTACAATAGTTTGAGTTAACCATTCACCCTGCATAGATAAACTCACACAAGATCCAAACTTATTTTATATATCCTAAATTTTTTCCCCATAATTTTGGGAGCTGGTAAGGGGAGGATCATGTTGCAGTGTGGCTGCTGATGACCTTCACAGTTTTCATGAAATGATGAGAATCTTTGGTTCTGAACATCAAATTGTCCGTCTGTTATACAGGTTGCTTCTCAACCAGCAATGGAGTGTTTGCCACTTGTGATGGAGCCGGAATCTGGTTTTTATGCAGATCCAGTTGTTGTCCTTGACTTTCAGTCTCTTTATCCCTCAATGATTATTGCCTACAACCTTTGTTTTTGCACTTGTCTTGGAAATATTTCACCTTCAAAGGTCAATACTCTAGGGGTTTCTTCATTTTCAGCGGATCCAAATGTTGTGCGGAACTTGAAAGACAAAATGTTGATTACTCCCAATGGAGTGTTGTACGTTCCAGCTGAAGTAAGTACTATCAATGTATTTTCTTTTGTCTTTTTCCCTATTTTACCACCTTCTTTGAAAATTTTCTTATAAAAACTTTTAGCAAACACGTCTATGATTTTTCATATATCTTAGTGAATAAGATTGCAAACGTAAAAGCTTTAATATTAGCTTATATGCTCAATTGAACTACTTTTTTTTTTTCGTTTCTCTTACATGTTAACTTGTTATCTATGTGGCTGATTGAACTATTATTTATCCTTTATAAACATCATCTAGCCTTGATTTGGTTTCTTTGGGTACTCGTGGTTCATCACTGTGTCTCCTTTTTCATTGAGGCATATGTAAAAGTTGCATCTTTTCACTCCTTTCTCCATTCTTGATTATGGTCTTCTACTCATGGCCGCCCTTCAAGGAATTGTGCCATCTTCGTTTTGGACCATCAATGTGAAGCATTCCCTTTGCAGAATTCATCAACCTTCAGCAAACATGGTCTGAGAAAATACATGAGCAAATTTTAGAGTTGGCTTATGCAGGCCAATAGGATGCACGTGGATCAGCAGGTGGATATTTTCATAGTGGGATTGTTTCAATCCATCTCCCTCGATGTGGAAATTTATCGCCCTATAAATGTGATTTTATCCATGTGCCTTGCTAGGGCATTCGAGAGGAAGCTAAAACTCAATAAAGGGGCACACCAAGGTTATAACTGGATAGCATTGAGACAAACTCAGACTATCACAGGAAGTCTGAGAGGACTAAGGTAGAATAGCAATATGGAGTTAGTAGGAGGTGCACCAACCAGCCTTTATCAAATGTCTAAATCAAGTTGAAATGGCAAAAACAAGGGCCAAGGGTTGTGTTACAATTGCGATGAGGCATACACTAGTGGCCACAAAGGCAAATGCCTTTTTTTATTGGAAGTAGCAGACTTCAAACAAGGTGAAGATGAGGATAAAGTTATGTTGCCTTAGAGACTGAGGTCTCTTTTCATGCAATTATAGTTAAACGCACAAAGTATGCATATTAAGGCATGCATACAAGGGCGATAGGTTTTGGTTTAGTGGATTATGGAAGCATTCATAATTTTGTAAGTGAAGGAGTAGTGCATTAGCTTGGTCTTCCTTACCAAAAACAATCAAGCCTTCAAGTCTTTGTAGCACATGGTGAAGAAATTCCAAGTCCCGACATGTGTGAAGGGGTGTGCTTACAAGTTCCCTTTGACTCTTTTTGTTTTGATTTTTATATGATATCATTGGATGATTTTGATGTTGTGTTAGGTGTGAATTGGCAGCCCACATTGGATACAATTGTGTGGGAGTTTTCCTCCTTGACAATGTCCTTTGGCTCAATGATAAAAGGGTGAAATGGTAGGGGAAAGTATGAAAGTCATGCCTAAGGTGTTCTCAATTTAGTATTCGACAAGTTCTCATCTAGTGTTAGAGAAGTTATTGGTGTAGTATTAGGATTTGTTTCGGGAATTGGAAGGACTGCCACTAGTTTGTAGAAGGCCACTGCATTCCCTTCTTGTTGGGAATGAGTCATGTGAAGACATGCTTAATAAAGGAATCATTCATCCTAGTCAATCCCCTTTTCCCTCGGTAGTTTTATTGGTAAAAGGAATAATATGGATTATGGTGTTTTTGTGTAGACTACAGGGAGTTTAATGCAAAAATGGTGAAGGACAACTTTCCAATTCCTTTGATGGATGAGTTATTAGATGAATTTCATGGTCTCTTTGAGTCCATTATTAGTGATTGTAATCTTGTGTTCGCAAGTAAATTTTGGTTAGAGTTGTTTCGACTCAATAGGTTCAAGCTCAATCTTTCATTTGCACATCCGCAATTAGATGGGCAAACCAAGGTGGTCATTTGGATCTTTGATATGTACTAAAGATGCTTTGTAGAGGATCACTATCTTACATGCTATTTCATTTCAGGTGGTTTATGGGAGGGCCCCTATATGCCTTCTCTCTTATACTAAGGGTTACAACGAAGTTGAGAGAAATGGAGGACATCTTACAACAGTGTGACTAGATTTTGATGGGGTTTACAGTTGGCTTCACTAAAGCCTTGTTCAAATGAAGAGGTAGTATAATAGGGCAAATAGGGAGTTGTCCTTCAACCTTGGTTTTGTTGAGGTTGCACCCACACAAAAAGCTCTATCTACCATGCCATTGACATCATACATTGACACAATGTTTTTATGCGCCCTATAGGATTTTCTGCCACATTGAGTAGGTTGCCTATCAGCTAGAGCTTCCTCTCAATAGTTGCATACATGATGTCTTCCATGTTTCTCTCAAGTTCATTGGTGAGCTACCTTTTGCAATACTACCACTATTAGCCTTAATGAAAAGATGTGTGTAGCCTATTTCTCTCCACATTCTCCACTCTTTCCTCAATCATAGTGCCTTCGAAATTTTGGTTCAGTGGGATGCTATACCACCCGCTGAGGTCACTTTGGAACCCTTGAATTGATTTCACCAACTTTACCCAAATTTGAGTTTAAGGACAAGCTCATGATTGAGGCCGGGGGTGTTGGTATAGACACATTTTGGGGCAAGCATTTAAGTGGAATCATGAGAGATCAAGCTCATAAGGGAAGGAAGGATGATAGGGTAAAACAAAATCTATAAGGATGACAAGAATCAAGGCTGCAACCTTGGGCCCATAAATTAAGGAAGCAATGAAGATGATATTAGTTAATCATATTGCAAAATTATCCGACAAAACATTATAGAATTTTATTAGGATTATGCCTTTTATTTCTTATTCAAGCCCTATAATAAAGGGATTAAAATTCCTATTATCATGTATCATCTAAAATAGCAGCCTAGCTTGGTTATACAAACAGCTGAACAAAATGAGAACGTCAATCAGAAAAGTTTATCAACTTTAGATATGCATCTTTTTTTTCCTTCAAGCTCCAAGGTATGTGGCCCCTTTGATTAGTTCTACCCTTCCACCACTCCTCTCACCATAGGTTTCCATAAAGAAAAAAAGAACCCAAGTAGAATCGTCCTGTGACTAGATCCTAATCTAAGGCTTGCAAGAGATTGCTAGTCTTTGTAGCTTTATGTTTTAGCCTTAGTACCGTAACAAATTCTTTTTATCCTCATTCTTTATTTCAGATTTGGTTTCCCTCATGGACCGTTTTGTGCTTTCTCTTCCTTTCCCAACATGATGGTTAAAAAAAGTGGGAATCTTACTTTCATATCATATGCTTAACAGATTCGTCAGGGCATACTACCTAGGTTACTGGAAGAAATACTATCAACCAGAGTCATGGTAAAACAAGCAATGAAGAAATTGGCTCCAGCTCAGCAAGTCCTATGCAGGGTATGACTGGGATCAAATTCCTATTAGAAGCAAACTCAAGTATTCTGAGTTTTTTCCTGCTTGAATTTACATGGTTTTTCTACTTTTTTCATTTTCTTATGGGAAATTTTTGACATTTTGAATATTGTTTCATTTTTACTTGGCTGTAAATAAGTTAATATGCAGTATCCTGAAGTGGATAATGTGTAGGGTATTATACTTGTCCAAAAAGTGATCAATTATCGCTGGATTGTCTTAGCAGGTCATATAATCCACATCTTTATTTTTATTTTTTTGCTCAGTGCAAATTTAGCATTTAGTGGTTGTTGCAGGAAATCTTCTCACTGCTATATATGCCCTGGACTGGATGAATTGCTTTTCTGACATCTAAACCAATTTCTGTCATGGTGTGCATTTCTAACTTTTGCACGTTGATCTGTTTCAGATATTTAATGCAAGACAACTTGCTTTAAAGCTGATTGCAAATGTAACTTATGGTTATACTGCTGCTGGGTTTAGTGGTCGTATGCCTTGTGCAGAGCTTGCTGACAGTATAGTCCAATGTGGACGTAGCACACTGGAAAATGCTATTTCCTTAGTAAATGCAAATGATAAGTGGAAAGCTAGAGTTGTCTATGGTGATACTGACAGGTATCTCATTCCTTTTACGGTTTAGTGATTGGCCTTGTAATACAAAAGCAAATCTCTGATCCAATTGACATTAATAAGATCTTTTTTAGTCATTCCTGAATGATGCTGTCTGAGAAATATGGCATGATAAAAAAAACTGTTAAATTCTAGCGAGTCAGATTTTTGAACTGGACATTTCTATCAGCTTCACTTTGCTGAAAATTTTCTATCCTAACTATGGCTTAAAATGAAATTGTTGATGGCAGTTTTAAGAAGTTAGATGCTGCAAGTGTGCTTGTATCCTTGCAACTTGTGTGGTGTCTTGCATGTTATTTGCACTTACCTAGACAGTTTAAGTTTAGCGTTGTCTAACTTCAGTGATAACTGTTACTTTCTCGGTATTCATTTTGAGCTGAAACTATGTTAGATGGTTGGATGGGTACTATACTATTATGTAACTAACTTGTGGTTTAGTTTCCTCACACCACCACTTTGTTAATGTAATCATTGTCATAATTTTGAAATTCAATTGAATTTATTCTAGAACGTGATTTCCATGTCAGCTACTAACATTTAAAGGATCCAATTGCACAGGAACACTTAAGCACAATTCTCTGAATGGTTAAACTGACTGGTGCTGCAAAAGTTTTTAGAAAGGCTGAATTTTTAGAAATGGTTTTTAATTTATGATTTAACTCGGTTTTTTCCCTTTACTTCTAATTTTTGATGTTTGCTTTATGCAGCATGTTCGTCCTTCTCAAGGGACGCTCTATCAAAGAATCTTTCAAAATTGGCCAAGAGATAGCATCTGCAGTAACTGCAATGAACCCAAATCCAGTCACATTGAAATTGGAGAAAGTATATCATCCGTGCTTCCTCCTCACCAAGAAACGCTATGTTGGATACAGTTATGAAAGTGCTGATCAGGTTAAACCTATATTTGATGCCAAAGGTATTGAGACAGTTCGAAGGGACAGTTGTGATGCTGTTGCCAAAATAATGGAGCAATCCTTAAGGCTCTTTTTTGAACATAAGGATATCTCTGAGGTGTGAACACTTGCATTTTGTGCATATGTCTTTATTCATCTTCATAATGATCTAAAACTTTGTTAGTGAATGGCTTTATTCAGTACTATGTGCTTCCTTGCCAAGCTACATTTGTCAGATTTCCGGAAGTCCATAGAAAAATTATTGCTAATTGCCCAAAGTGAGAAGCAAAAATTATTCTGAAAAAGACGTTCCTCCATAATATCATCATGACTATGGAGTCATGTGCGGTAGCCCTATCTAGGCATATTTTTTCATATTTTGACTTCTATGAAGCTTTTTTCTTTGCTACAGCTGATCTTGTCCTCTTATATTATTAGGTATGTTTTCTTTTTCTTTGGATTTTAAGTGTCCATATTCCTTGTACAGGTTAAAGAATATCTGCAGCGGCAGTGGGCACGAATTCTATCAGGCAGGGTTTCACTTCAAGATTTTGTTTTTGCAAAGGAGGTTCGCTTGGGTACCTACAGTACAAGGTCATCTTCATCACTGCCACCAGCAGCGATTGTAGCTACTAAAGCAATGAGAGTTGATCCCCGGGCAGAACCACGATATGCAGAGCGAGTTCCTTATGTTGTGATCAATGCAGAGCCTGGTGCCCGCTTGGTTGATATGGTTGTGGACCCGTTGGACCTTTTGGCTGTTGATTCACCATATAGATTAAACAATTTATATTACATCAATAAACAAATAATTCCAGCATTGCAGAGAGTATTTGGACTGGTTGGTGCTGACTTAAACCAGTGGTTTTCTCAAATACCTCGCCCTTCCAGGGAAGCTTTTGCTAAGCGACCATTATCTGTTCAGAATCCTCAAAAAACCAGAATTGACTATTACTATCTGTCAAAACATTGTTTTTTGTGCGGTGAGTTAGTTCGGGCATCCACACATATATGTGATCAATGTGCAGGGAAAGAAACTGCTATTGCTGCAGCTCTTATTGGAAGAACTTCAAAATTGGAGAGGGAGATGCAACATCTTGCTGCTGTAAGTATTACTAATATTCTCTCATGCATTGTACATTGTTGGTGTTTATTGTTAAACACGCCAGATCCTTGTCAATGCTTCATGTCGGCTATAATTTTCCTAGCATCATTTATTGGAATGTGAGATATATGGGATAATTAAGGGTTTTCAATTGCTATCCTTGGACTGATGTCTTCTCAAATTATTTTGGAAGATTACTACTACGATTATTTTATCCTCATTTAGCAAATGTTATATGGCATGAATTTGTGGATTGCAAAACTTGGTTAGTTCACAACTGAAACATTGGATTAATTGAGACTATCAGATACTTTTGCAGATATGCCGACATTGTGGAGGTGGTGACTGGCTGGTGGAAGGTGGGGTTAAGTGCACCTCACTTGCGTGCTCGGTGTTCTATGAGAGACGCAAGGTTCAGAAGGAACTTCAAGGCCTGTCTTCTGTTGCTACAGATAAAGGTTTATACCCAAAGTGTATGGTCGAGTGGTTTTGAATACGTAAATCAATTCAATGCAAAAAAAAAAGGGATGCTAAGTTATTACTTGTATTGATCCTGCTGCTGAATAGTACTGTTGTTTTAGTTTTTGGCATGTACGAACTGCTGAGTAGAAATCTGCGAACGAGCCAAGTCGCCAGCGCGAATGTGAAAATTGGTGACCTCTCGGAATTTGCTTTGCTGCTTGCTTTCTACTCATTTGTAGCCTGGTAGTAGATTAAAGTTTGCTTGGTACATTAAAAACATTAGTGGCTTCAATTCTATCAAGAGATCATTTATATTAAGTCCCGATTATCATTCTATAAAATTCATACGCATTTCATTAGTTATATCGGCATCCTGTTCATCTTCAGTAAACTAGTGATCCAAACTCTGGTAAATCCAGTAGTTGTAATGTTTTCTTTTTCTTGTCACGATCTTGTTTTTCTTTCCTTTTTCCTCACGCATATTGCTCTTTATTAGTTTGCTATTTTTGTCATGTTTTCAGAACCCTTTGCTCTTCAAAGTAAAAATACCTTCAAATTTCTTTAGTAAAAATTTAATAATGGCTTTCGTGCTTGGGTGGATTTTTGAGATCTTTTTGATGACATATTTTGTGTTGAAGGGATATCTATTTGATCCGGTCAATTGCGTAAAGCATGCAGAAGCATGAGAACTGGAAAAAAATGCAGAATAGACAGGTTTTTATATATATATATTTTATTAAATTAGTATTAGTTAGTGATCTTGGCTAAATGAATCCTTTATGAATTGTTGGCACTAGTTTTATATTAAAGGGGTTCACCAAAAAGAGGATTGTACCATAAGAGGTTAATCTCTTTTAATTATCCTTAGAAAGTATGTTTTTTATCATCTGAAGTTTTCTTCTAGTCAATGTAGTATCTGAATTGAAATGTTTTTTATCATCTGAAGTTTTCTCCTAGTCAATTTAGTATCTGAATTGAACCTAAGTTGATTAAGTAAGGGTTAGCAGGATCACTCAATTCCTTGTAACCTATTGATCCAAATTTATAAACTAAAAAGAAAGTTCTGTGAGACTCTCCAAAAAGTAATGCATTATTAATTCTTTTTTGTCATGCATTTTACAATAATAAATCCTTAGATATCCTGTAGGGTTTGTCTTCTAATATGTTTCTTTAACATCTTTATACTTGGAAGATAATTTCTTCCTTTTCATGCATGTCATATCGAGATATTTAATAAGTTTTGTATAAGACAAGTCATCATTATTATCATCATAATCATTATCGTTAAGATTTTAAACTAGAAAACATATTATTATTTGTGATAAAGCACATGCTTGCCACCTTGATTTTAGATTCTTTAGTCTTTGATTTATTTGCACTATCTAATATGGCCTTTGGTGTCTTCTTTATCTTGTGTCATTCTTGTCACATCATTTATAAGTTGAAGTTTATGCCAAATACTGTAAGCTTTTTCAAACATTGAAACACGATTTAGCATATTTATATCACATGAACCAAGAAGCATATGCATTGTCTTATTATTCAAAGATTTCCATCATCATTGGCATCTCATTATCTTTTCTCTATAATCTTCTATGATTCAAAAATTTCGGCTATAAGAAAATATTTCGTCCTATTTCTCCAATATAAGTAATCACTTCCAATGAAAAATGGATTAATATTAGTATCTTAGCCCTCTTGGATAAAAAATAATGAAAATTGTGTTATAATGATATTTACAATTTTTTTCATAAACCTATATATAATGAATGAGACCCACTTTAATATTAATTATTAGTCAGCAAATGGGACACAAGAAAGAGGAGAATTGTGTGCATGCACTTTTTGATTTATTTGAAAACTATCGAATGATTTCCTTATTCTAATGAGTGATTAAAGCAATTATAACTATAGTAATATAGTATGGACAAACAATCTTTTATCCTACATCCACTCCCTAAGTTTCACTTAGAATTTTCTGTTATCCGCCAAACATTAAGAAAACCTTGTATAAGCTCATTCTTTGGAGGAAAGATAAGGTCATTAACATCTTCCTCTCTTACGACAAAGAGGAATTCTTTACACATCTTTTTTACGGTAAGAAGGAACCCTAACCAATTTAGTTGCTCCCTTAATTGTATCTCAATCACTTAAATACAATCCTAGAGTTCATTTCTTCATCACAAAATGCCCTAAAAGCTTCTTAATACTTCATCTATTGCTAAAATTTTTTCTCATAACTCATATATTGTATATTGATATCCTTAAAAAAAAACCAAAATTTGCTTATTAAAGACAAACTATTGCAAAAAAAATTTCCTCATAATTCATATATTGTCTATTTGTATCCAAAAAAAATACCAAAATATGCCTATTAAAGGCAAACTAGATATTATCAATATTTTAAAAATTGAACCATAAGTTAAACCAATTACATAAGAAGTTTAAGATTTGAAAGGTTCAATCTCTATTAGACCATCATAAAAACAGTTAAGATTGAATAAAATTGAAGATTTTGAAATATGATTGAAGAAGATTATCCATAATTTAAAGTTTAATTAAAAATGGGACTGTTAAAAAAATTAATATGTTTATTTTAGTTTATAAAAATTGATTAGTTTACAAAAATTTATCATTTAATTAATAAACTAATCGATTTTTATCAACAAGAGTTATTAAAGTAAATTAAACTGAAAAGTTGGTAGGTTCAAAGTTTTCACTGAGCAAAATGATTTGATCTTTTTTATATATATACATTAGGTATCCCAGCTTTGTCGGACTAATTCTAAGCTCCTAAGATCCCACCCTCAGAGTTCTAGAAGAGGTAAATCTGGAACTCTAAGATTCTCCAGGTTCTTACGTGGCCTATACACTTATGCGCACAAGGAGTCTTCATCTACTAATTGATCGACTGCTGATTGATCACTGCTCCTCAGTCAGCATCAGATTTCTATCATCTCCAAGTTTTCAGTAGTTCCAAACTCCTACATGCTAAACGTCTGCAATTAATTTGACCAAGGAACATTTCATAGGGTTAGAGGATCATCAACAGGAAAAATTATTTCAAAAATTTATTAAAAGAGAGTTTTCTTTAAACTCAAACGAAAATTTCACTCCATTATAAAAATTCTATGTGTTTTGTACCTAATAAAATGCTTGAGATAGTATACAATTTAAAATTGCAGGAAATATTATAATAATTTGTTAATTATTAAAGCTTGATTTCCTGGCTTGAATATTTTAGTAACTTTTGGTACTTCTATGTTCCTCATTTGGGGGGAACAGATATTCCGTTTCCAATAATCTAGTTCCCCATGTTCCTTTAAGATTTTAACTATCTAATACAATAAATTAAACGGTTGAGATATATTGGGTACAGAGAGAACAAATTATTAGGTACAGAAGATATGTTCCCTTATTTAGACTCTACACTCTATACTTAATTGATTAGATGGTAATAATATTCATCAGATTTTCTGTTTCAGTTATTCTGTTTATTAAATTTTATCAATATATTTATATAAAATTTACATAAATATATTCATAAATTTTAAT
>JAOQML010000006.1:17646260-17659539 GCA_027568935.1 Erythroxylum urbanii | reverse complement strand
TGTTGTCATATAATCATAACTCCCTCAATAGAGTTTTACACACACACACATGGTATATATATATATATATATATATATATATATATTTCATTGCTTAATCTTGACTCATTTCATGTAATGTTATATGGTTCTGTTATGAGGTTATAGTGGTTCATTGTTATATGGTTCTAATATTTATGGTTATTTGTTTAATCTCTTGGACTCATTTCAGTCTATTTGTCTTAATCTCTTTATTGATTTTTTTACATATATATGATGTTATATGGTTTTTGATCTTATAAGTGAAGTGGTCCTTTAGTCTATATGTTTTGTTCTAACAGTAGGTGGCTTGAAAAGTAGGTGGAAATTAATTGGTTGTGATATATTATATGGTTATTTTTTTTAACAAAAGCACTGGTTAAAATTTTGACTATTCTAATTTTTTTTATAACATCATAAATAAATGGACATATCTATGTCATATTTGGTTTATTTTGATTTTCACAATTTAAAAACTACTCATAATTTTGTTTTTTAAGCATGAGTAGTGAAGGTAATCAAGTGAATAATCAAATTATCAAATTTATTCAAATACATCAATTAGCACTTGTTCATGTTGCGTATCTTATGGTCTATTGGTGGGTGTTAGGAAAGAGATGTGTGAAAGACAAACTTCAAATGCTTACACTGTCATAGAGATCACAATCAAGGGAGAGTATCATGCAAAGAATTTTATTTCATTCTAATAGGAGAAATATAATTAGAATGCAGCCTAAACTATTTGTTGAATTATGTGATTTATTAGGTGTAAAAGGTATGCTTAGACCCATTGTGAACGCAACTGTTGAAAAATAAGTAGCGAAATTTCCATACATATTAGGGCATAACGTTATCAAATGCGAGATTGCGTTCTTTCATAGTCGATATGGGGAAACTGTAAGTCATCATTTTTGTAGCGTTTTGAAAGCAGTTATAGAGCTAGAAGACATCTTTCTAAGACAACCTGACATGTTAGAAACTCCATCATAAATATTAAACAGTAGTAGAGTCTACCCATATTTTAAGGTAATTTTCTTTTCTTAACTCAGCATAATTATATTAAACATACGTGATGTTTTATTTTAATATAGTTCAATGTCGGGATTGTGTTGGTGCAAATGATGGTACACATATCCGTATCAAAGTACCTGCTCGAGATTCTCATAAGTTTCTTAGGAGAAAGGATTATCCAACACAAAATGTGTTGTGTGCTTGTTCTTTTGAAATGAAGTTCACATATGTATTGGTTGGGTGGAAAAGAATAGCATCTGATTCACGAATTATAAAAAGTGCACTAAACAGGTAGTACTCACTTAAAATTCCCCAAGATAAAAATAGGGCTCAAATCTTATCAATTAATAAATGTCATGAATTACTTTTTGACTTATTTTTATTCATCATAAGAAAATACTATCTTTTTTATGTTGGATTCATATTAAGAAGTGGACTTATTACACCATATAGCTGGGAACAATATCACTTGAAAGAATATTTAAAGAAAGCTCCACGAAATGCAAGTGAATTATTTAATCATCGACATTTATCATTGCGTAACATTATCAAACGGGCATTTGGAATGTTGAAAAAATGGTTCCCTATTATAGCATCCACCACAGAACCATTATATGGCATTCAAACTCAAAAAAAAAAAAATATGGCTTGTGTCATTTTGCATAATTTCTTAATCGGTGCAGCTCTAGATGATCCATTCCTTAACGAAGGGTACGATGAAGGAGAAAATGATAACCATGATGGCTATAAAAATAACAATGAAGAGGACGCACATAGTGGGGAAATCATAAGAAATAACAACGCTACTCATATATGGGCTTATTACACTTTAGGATAGATATTACCACATTACAATAAATTTATGTCTTTTATGATTTTATATTGCTTTAAAAATATGTATTGGCTACTTTTATCTAAATATGATGTTGTTTATTAGTGTTGTTAATTTTTTCACTTGCAGTTGTCTCTTTGTAATGCTTATTCATTATTTTCACTATTTTTTTTACTGTTCTTGCTTTTTATATTATCTGGAAATATTTGAAGCTTCAATATTATGTATGCTTTAGATATAAAGTTCAGCCTTCCTAGTTGAATTTGTAACGTACAGAATGCCACCCCGAAGAGATCCTTCTACAAAATCAAGTTGGTGGGACTTTCACAACATATGCATTTGACACAATTGAAGCTGAACTAAAGGAAAATTTTCCTAATAAAGGAATCGATAAAGAAAAAATTAAAAATCACAACAATATTATCAAGAACAAGTAGAGAAAATGTTTTGATTTATTCTCAAATGGAGGTAGTGGGTTTGCATGGAGTCCTGTAACAAATACGTTAGTGTTGAGCCAGAAGTGGGGAAAGCTTGATCCAAGTGAACTTGTTTATTATTTTGTTGAAAGAAAATATGATATATGATATGATTTGGTTGATTCTTGAACTTAGTTTTGTAAAAAGCTAAACCAGGAGCTGTTGAGTGGAGAGAAAAACCTATTCATAACTATAAGAAGTTGGTAGAGATTTATGGTCATGATAGAGCAACTAGGGAGCAGGCTGAAATAACACATGAGGTAAGATAGGTGCACAAACACCATGGATGACATTGATGACACGTTGTTTCGCAATGAGTTAAGTTTCAAAGACAATGTAATGATGGATGGTAATCGTATTGAATCTCCAATGGGAATCCTAGCTCAATCTCAAAATGCAAAACCAAGTAGATCTAGGAAAAGGGAAAACAGGACAACCTCTAACGACGGTGAAGATGTCATCAAAGATGGACTTAACATAGTTGCTGAAGCCATTATAAAATTCATTTCGCTATTGGTTAAACCACTTCTGATTTCAAAAGAAGAAATATATAATCATTTAGTGGAGATGGGAGTGGAAGCTTCAAAACTGTATGAAAGTTATATTTTTCTTATTCGTAGGGCTGGTGAGTTGAGGGCGTTACTTGATGCACCAGTTAATATACGTCAGAATATGTTAGAGTTTATGATGTCTTCTAAGGAATATTAGAAGATATTGTCATTGTCACTATATCTTAGGAGTATGTTGATGACTTGGTGTATTTTGGATACTAGAGTTTAGTATGTCTAATTCCATGTCCCTTTCCTATATTTTGGTCAGATATTTTGTAGATAGTGAGCCATTCAATTTAAAATGAGCATGTAATTGAATGAATTGCTTGTTGTGCAATTTTTTTTATATCTATCTCTCAGTTGATGATTAAGTAGCAACTAAATGGAGACTCAATTTTTCTTGATTCATTGCTTTGATGTTGGTTATTCCGACCTTAATCATTTATAATATTTTCAATACATATGATGAATATTTTGATGTTGTCTTGCATGTTTTGGTTTACAAATGCATGTTAGATTCTATATAGAAGTTGTCTTAGATATATAGATTACTAATTTTATATTGCTTTCAGTTTGAATTATGGATGGATGCAAAGCTAACAATGATGAATGAAATGGTGTTTTTGGTGAATTTGTTGGTCATTTAAGGTGAATGAAGGTAGATAGGCTGGTTGTTTCTTTCTCTTATCTGCAAGTGGTTGCTTAAATGTTAATTAGAACACTTACTGGATCATCTTAAGTTACGAATTTCAATGCCTTCCTCATATTTCCGTAGTCTCTTTTTTAAGTGATTTTCTTTACTTGAAGGAAGCAAATGTGAAATATCAAGCATGAGGGAGTTAGCTTTAAAGAGTATTGTGGCATCAGGGGTATCAATCACGAATTCCTCTTTTATTAATGAACCTGCTCAACATTAATGTTTTAATTCAATCAATTTAATCATTAAAGCGTGTTAGGAGCTTGATTGGGTGAAAATTTGTATGATTGGTTCAAGCTACAATGCTTAGTTGTTCATTTAGTTTCTAAATTTGGTAGTTTTATTATGTGTATTTATGTTATAGCTTGGGTCTATAGGACTGGAAAAATAAACAGCTATAGTGTTGTTGTGTATATACTAATACAAAAATTAAAATTTGAAAATTCGGTTAAAAATGACGCTATTATTTTGCACCTGTAGTGACATTAATTTCATGATGTTTTGATTTTATATAACTATAAAATCAAATCCTATCAATATGTATTTTGAAATATTAATGTATGTTTTGTTCTATCAAGAATAGATTAATCATTTATTATTATTATACAAACATTACATTTCATTTCATCCATCTCTAAAATAATATTTTACTGTATTACATTATAAATTTTTCTATTACTCATAATCAATAATTTTTTAATATTTCATTTAAGTTATAAATCATTCCATTTGATTTAGATTGCCAAATTTCTCTCCTGTCAACGAAATTAACTTCGAATACTTGTAACCAACTGCATACTATGATCAGGCTCCACTCGGCCTGTTGTTTCTGATTAATTGTTTTCCACTGCAAACGGCGACGGAGATTCGAAAGGCGGAGAAATCTTGAAATGCGGAAGCTGAAGCAGTTCATAGCGGGTGGTGATGGAGAAACAGGAGAGAGCTTCTTGGAAGATGAATCACGTGGCCTTTGTTCCCTTTCTGCTACTCAGGTTTTCCCCCTTCTGTCTCTATCAAATATCAAACCTTCACGAGGCTTTCTGATTTACGCTTCTTTTGGGTTTTTGTTTGAGCAGAGAATGTACGCATTTGGCGCGTGTCTAGTGGCTGGTTTTGCTTTTATGTTTCTGGTATGATCATCACTTCACCCTGTTTACTGTCTCTTTGCCCCTTAGACCCGTCCGTGTGGTTTGTTTTTGAAATGGGTTTTGCTTGCTGTTTTAATGGATAATTTGGAAGAAGACCCAGTACATCCCAATTGTTTAGTGCTTGGCATTTGCAGATTCAAAATCAATCTTTTTCGTTATCATGCTAAACGACTGATGCTGGAAGTTAACAAACGGCTGAGAAATTTGATGTCTCGTACAACTTTTACATATATTTTTCTCTTGCTGCTGGCTTATTCATACATATCCTTCCTTGCAACACTTTCGGTATTGTTGGGCATAAGTAAAGGTGTTAAGTCTTGGCGGAGCAGATAATTCCTCACGAATAATGAAACCATCACTTTGACCCAAAGGGATCAGTTCACTTGGTAAGAAGAGTAGCACGTTTCCTTGTCAACTAAAAAATTCTTCTGCAAGTATTTTGGAATAAAATCTGAAAATATTAGGCTGATACGGGAAGTGTGCCCGTAAGATCATTGGAGAGGAAACTTAAAAACAGAAACAGCAATATGTAATATATCAGTTAAGATTTAAATAATGTTGATGTCTCAGTCAGTACTTGAACTTAGTTTTGGTTTGACAAGCCTTGTCATCAGCACAAGCAAACTGAACCAGTGCTTTTCTCTTATCCTATTCCTATCGTTTCATGTAAATTTTGAGATTATAATTATTGTGCTGCCAATTCACTGTGCTGTGGGATGTGAAATGAACATAGGAAGAACCTTTCACATTTAATGAGTGCTTATTCTGGTCATTATTTTACGTTCTAGTGACCATAGATTTAAAGAACTCAATTGTAACCCGCTTCATATTACAATTTCTTTTTGGTTTCTTGAAAAACATTTGCAATATAGACGATGCAGTAGTATATATGATTAGCCTGATAAATGATATCTGCATGCAGTGATTGAGAAGATTAGTTGCTAGTTTCTTTTGATTCTTTCTGTTTTTATAACACAATGTTTGAGTAGCCTGCTGCTAAAACTTGCATCTGATTACAAATCAACATCCTATGCATTGAATGATCTTGGAGCTCTACCACCTCTTCCCGTTGAGAAAGAATTAAAACTTTCCTAGCATCCTACATACTTTTGTGAACTCTGTGCATGACATTAAGTTTGTACGGGTCCATTCATTTTCTAAGGAATACCTTGTGATTGATTAAAGCTATCTTAAGGTATAATTTCCTCCTAAATATTAATTCTATGATCACTTGCTGCTTAGTTATTGCATAGAGCAATTGATGTCACCATAGGAGTACCTACTTTCTTCGTTTTTTGACAAAAGAGTTATTTATAGTTTCTTTCCAAATGACAAAGTGTAAATGAGGTGCTGATAACAAGAGAAATCTTCCATATTTGCAGTCCTTGATTGTCTTTTCCAAGCCCATAAAGTATGCATTATTGTTCACCTTTGGCAATGTCTTGGCAGTTGGAAGGTACATTGATGTTCTTTTCTAACTCAATGATTGTTAACATCAACTTGGTCAACCCATTTTCTCGGGTCGTTTACTCTCTGTTTGCTAGTTTGCCTAGCTAAATGATTATTTAAGGTCCTGCAACATTTTGTTATGTGCTTATTTGTTATTACCGTAACCACCATGCTTATCGTGCTCCTTTCATCTTCATGTCAAAGTGCAATTATCTATATGAGAAAGAAATGAAGTGTTTCTTTCCCTTCTTATCCTTGCTAACTGATGTAATATATTTTCTAGTACTTTCTTTATATACATCAAAATGTCAAATTGAAGGACAATCAGTTTCTAGCATAATTTCTACAAGGAGCTGCAGTTACTGTGATAAAGGCTAAACGATGCTATGCTAGAACTTTACCTGGGATCACATGTGACTCTTTTAATGTTTCTCTCTCCATTGGTTTCTTACTACCTAAATTGTATTCCTATTTGGCAGCACAGCCTTCCTCATTGGACCTGGGCAACAACTAAGTATGATGTTTGACTCAGTCCGTGTTTATGCAACATTTACTTACATTGGATGTGTAGTTATATGTCTCGTTTGTGCTCTCTGGGTAAGTTAGCAATGCAGATCCTTCTATGACCAGAATAATGCTTAATCACCTTGAAATTGGGATAAGGCCTTCATTTCATGTTTGATTGTTTTACCTTAGTGTTTGTCTTCCCCTTCACTGGATTCTTAATCTGCCCTTATTTTGGCTGCTTAGCAATGACCATTATGGACTTCATTTATGTGTCACAATTTGACTGCTTTGGGGAGCATAATAATTGCATCCTAACATTCTTCATTGAAGTCAATGAATTTGTTGCTTTCATTTATCTAGCCAGGATAAGAACTTTTCTCCTTGATTAAAGGACTCATGGGGAAAAGGCAACTACTCCTAACCATTTGTCAACCTTGAATTCTTTTTCCTCATCTTTCTCAATTTTCAACGTTATCCTTTATAACTCATTCCAAGTCTGAAACATAAAGAGCGAAATGGCACTGAGATTTTATGCATTATTACCACTGAACCAGTAATACTATGATACTGATGTAACAGCAAAATAAAATCTTACTACCTGATCGTACCTTGATGTGGTTGAAACTTGACATTGGCATTATAGTAAGGTACTGAGTTTTGTTATAGAGTGTTGGTTTAGATTTATAAAATCTGCTAGCAAAAGTACAGGAATTATAAACCTTCTAAGGATTTCTGCTAGTTAGTTGGGCTCGAAGCACAATTCCCTTTGCATCATCTCTATCTATGCCTCCATCTTTTCTTCTCAAATCTTCTAACGTTGTTTAAAAACACACCTCTCTCTTTCTCTCACACACAATAAATTTTGAAGGTGGAATTTTTCTTCATCCTAAGATTTTGTGGAAGGTCAGGGTCTGCACTACATCTCTTTGGGTTTACTTCCCATCTTGCTTTTTCTCTGAAGATGTCAAATTAAAATGGATTTCCTCTTACATTTTCCTTTCTCAGTAAATAGCACTTCACTTTCGTTGCAAAAGCCAATTTGATGTTAATTTTTAACCATGAGATTGATATAGTAACAATTTGTCCTTATGCTTTTCTCTTTACCAACAATGCAGATTCATAACAAGATTTTAACAGTAATTGCAATTATTTGCGAGATATGTGCTTTTATCTGGTAAGCATTTATCTTCCCTCGCCTTTTCAGTTGTATGTGAAGGGCATTCAAAAATTTTGGGCAAAGAGTTCTGCAATGTTATCTTGTCAGATAGTATCTCGACTTGGTGGATGTTTCTCATACTCCGAGCAGCTTAATGCAAATAATTAATTGTTTTCACCGCAAAAAATATTCCATCTAAGCTTCATTATCGTCACTTTGTTTTTCTAAGGGTGAAACATCGACCTGGCATTCATAGTAACATGTGCAAATTCCTTACATGTTTAGTGTTAGCTGTTTCAGGTACAGCCTGAGCTATATACCTTTTGCTCGACAAATGGTGTCCAATTTGATGGTCCGATTTTGTGACACAGAGATATAGAAGATGAAATTTCAAGCTGGTCAATGAATTCTGATCTTATCAGAGCTTTGTTTTCAACCTTTGTTTCTTTAATCCCAATTTTTCTAAATTTTTATGCTTATTTCATTTCAGTTTTGATGGCTTTGTTTCATATGGATTTGTATAGTTTTGAGTGTTTGTTTCCCCATCAATTCAGTTTATGCTTTTACCGACACCTGAACCGTGGGCAGTCTAGAATATCTTCTGGTCTGTATGACAACTATTTGGAACTCACTTGGGCTGATATTTGGCCAAATTCTCTCCACTTCCAGTAAACCATGTGTGATGGGAGAGATAAACATTTCGGTTCCACCTATTTCTGAAACTGAGTTTATAAGGTAATTAAAGGGTCAGGAGATGAACTCCATTTCCATGTCGATTTGGTGTCTGTTTGAGATTGATGGGTAAATTTATTGTAGATATTCTCTCGTGATATAGTTTTATAATTTCTCAAAAAAAAAAAAACAATGCTTTCTCTCTCACTGGAAATTTTTCGTTATTCATAGCAACAGCTGTTTTGTAATGCTTCATAGTGATCGACAAGCAATAGATATAAATGGACAACGAAATGGTGGATTCCATCGATTTTGTAGTGACTTCTTATGGTTACTTTTTAAACGGTAAGGTTTTTTCGATACATTCGAGCCCTTTTCTTCAGTTAGTCGATAACTTGTACAGTTCGCACCGCAACTCATGCTTATAATCCTCAAAGCTAATTGGGAAGCACGTAATAAAATAAGAGGTAAAAATTAATTGGTAGCATACTTAATCAAACGAACGATTTCTTTTTTCTACAACAGATCCTATACTACCCCCTATAAACTGAAAACCCATAAGTCCAATTGCAACGGAAATATTGTTTAGTTAACTTGTGCCTCTTTGAACAATTAATCATGTCTTACTTTGATGAGTCAATACGATCTTTATAATGTTTTTCCTTTGAATGAAATTCTCAAGTATTTTAGTTTTATCATTTGATCAGTTTTCACTTCTTGAGTTGAATGTATGAAGTATTTTTAAACGATTTATACTAATTAAGAATATATAATTTCATAAAAATTGCATTTAACTTCTTTATATTTTTCTTGTTTTTATTATTTTTCCCCTATTATTCTTGCTAAAAAAAGTCAATGGATTAGAAACAAAAGACAATTAATTAAACATAAATTAAAAAATATGAAAATTTTCACATTTAACCAAACAAAAATCTAATCAAAATTTTAGAACAAATAAATGAAAAAGTAGAAATTTTGTGTTAATGTCCCTTAGAAGCTGAGTTACATTAATTATTCCCTTTAAATATAGTTCAATAACAGTTTGCTTAGCTAATACTTCAGCTAATTGTTTAGTTACACTCATAAAGTATTTTTAAAATGTTCTTTTAATTCAGATAATTGATGTTTAATTATTCCTAATCTTGACTAATTTCTATTTCTGGTTTTTCTGACTCAATTTGTAGATCAGTAATTTTCATTGATTTTTCTGTTTCAATTCCTAGTTCAGTAAATCTAAACGGTTTTTCTAATCTTATTGATTGAGATCAGAATAATGGGAATTTTTTTGGTTTTGATTTAATTTCAGATAAAGAGAATCTAGGACCAGTGGGTTCATACATTTGTATTGGATATTTTATACCAGGTAATGTTCATAACGAATTCCTTAAATTAGTTCCGACTTTTGCTTCCTCATTAAATAGTTGATCAATATAGATTATATCAGTATTTTTAAATTCAATACTATGATGAGAATTTGTTAATGCATAACTAATTTGATAAGTTATAGAAAATGGATATTGTCCTTCTGTTATCAAACTTTTGCGATAAAATTTATAAGCAATGGTAATTGTTTAGTATAAGTTTTGTGATTGTAATGGAATTCCTAATTTTAGACGAGTATTAAATTTTATTTTTCATAAGCTAAATTTCCATTTATGACTCCAATTATTTGATCATTTAAATTATTCATTCTTTCGTCAACAATAGCCATTCTAATTGGAGAATCAGTTCCTTCCTGAAAAGGAGATTTTAATAAAATTTCAATAGTAGATAAATGGATATATCCTATTTTATTTCTTCTATCTTCTGGTATTTTTTGTAATTGTTTATAAAGTTGTTCTTGGTTTATAGGACTAATTCGTATATGTCCATTACATTGATCAATTCGAATAGGGGGTTTCGTGTACTATTTTTTCCAAAGTATATAATATTTTTTTATTTATTAGATTTTTAAATATATTTTTATTAATGTCTTGTCCAGCTTTTAAATTTAGATTTGATTTAGCAATTTATTTTTGTTTCTCATTAGATAATAACGTAGTTATATGAAAAGTTCCTGTTGATTCTGTTAAATCTAAGTTGTCTATATCTAATATATTTTCTTGACTAATTTCTTCTATCATTTGTATGAAAAAGTCTTTGATGTTCTGCTAATGTATTATATAGAGTTTGTAACTCTTGATTTTAAGTGTTATATAAATTAGTTGTGTTTTCTAATCTTTGTTTAATGGGTAATATACCACTGTTGGTTATAAAGAATTGTAAATAATTATATCTTTCTTCATAATATTCTTTTTCATTTTTATATTGTAATACTATACTTTCAAAATATTCGATTTTAATAGATATGTTTGTACAAATAATACATGGATCAGGTATATGTATAGATATATTATTCATTTATATGAGTTTGGTAATGACTTCGAAATCATAGAGATTTGTATGATTCTGAATTATTTATTGAAAGGTTTGAAGTGTATTCTCAGAAGCATTTATAGATAGCATAAAATTATAGTAATTGATAAAGATTTCGATACATGGTCTACATAATTTTCTTTTTCTTTTTTATATGTTTAATAAGTAGGTGAATAGATTTACACGTAAGACAGATAGGCATAATTAACACAGATTTTTATAATCAATATCAGGATAGAATATTTTATCAAACAGATATTGCATAAGTACGGGTCTAAAACCATAAATCAATAAGTTATTAAAATAAGTTATAAGATCACTGGTATTTAAACAGGTAAAACTAGCAGTTATAAATAAAAAAATATGTGTAAGAGAAGCGATAAGTAAGTGCTTCAAATGCATAATTAGATAAATACTAATGGATGTAAAGATAACACTGTATTGATCATACCTTTGTTCTTTGTATTCTCTTGAACGCCAAACCCAAGCTAAGTGAGAGAGAAAGGTAAGGATGAAAAACAAGTTTTTATTTCACATAAGAGGAGAGAGCCTTCTCACGGCTACATTTATAGAAGAAAGAAAACAAAAACGAAAAAAGGAAAAGAAAAGTAGGATGGACCATTGTCGACCATGAAAGCTAAAGACAAACGACAGGATAGAAAGATTTAAAAATTAAAGAAAAAAGGGTTGTCGGCCAATGATGTTGGCCTCTGTACAATAATCACATAAAGACAAATAATTACATTGAATCATCAGTTGTGGATGCGGATTTGCTTCCTGACGAATTATTCTTCAATAATTATTTCATTGATAGCACTATTATTTTTGGATGTAGATTGACAGTAAGGGCATTGATGACTTGGATGATATTTTAGCTGTTCACATAAAGATTGTTTCCAATCATTTGATAATTCCATGAAAATGCTAGAAATAGTAGAGAACTATCCTTTGAGATGTTTGATGATTTGGAGGGCCTTAACTGTAATGGGTTGTTTATATGCTGAAGTGATGAGCATAATTGGTCCACGATAATTTAACTTTATTAAAGATTCTTGATTGATTTTGAGGCACTGTTAGTAGACTCCTTCAAGGCAGTGTAAATTGAATTGATTAATTGAGTCCCATGTAACGTCATAATGATGAGGATCATCAATTGGTGGATATTGACCATTGCTTATGCCGATTTGTATATAAACGATGTGTGTTAGCAAAACAATTAAATCCTTCAGAGTGTCTGCTTTTTGAAATATAGGATAACTGCCAAAAACTTTGATAAATATTTCGCAATCTTTAGCGAATCGTTCCTTGTAATTTTTAACTACTATTATGAATCCAACGGAAAATTTAGCTAAAAGGATTAAAGATGTTAGATAGATTGTGTCAATGAGTCCGCTTTGGAAGAAGAGGTAGGTGGTGAGTGGTTCTGCTTCAGGAAAGATTATTGCTTTAGCTCCATATTTGCCACAGTTTTAGGGCTAATATTGGAATATTTTTGAGACTCTGTCCATTGTTTAAGAGCTTGGAAACAATCATAAAACATTTCTGGAGTAATATTTTGCATTTCTTCTTTTAAAGCTTTGGTAGGTAGTGAATTTATTTTTTCCATGTTTATGAGTTTTTCAAAGGTTTTCAATTTCGTTTCAGAAACTGGTTTTTCAAGGACTTATTTATATTGAGGCTTTAAAGCAAGGTTTCTAAATTCTTCAAGGGCTTTTTCTGCTTCGACTTTGGTTGGATAGCTTTTGTGGATAATTGAAGATTTTCCAGAGATGTGTATAAAGGCCTTATGCCATTTGTCATATAGGCCTGCCAAGGGTCCATTAAATATCACATAGGTCTTATTTTCTTTAAAGTCTTCTTTCTTTTGGGCTAAGGTTAGTTCAGGCTGAATAGTTGATGGACTGGATTGAATAATACTAGAGGCTTGGGTAATTTGTTGAGGTGTTATAGGTTAGATAGTTGGGTTGGACTATTTTTCCAACAGTTGAATAGTAGGCCGGAGTTGGTTTATTTCCTTTGTTATAATGCCTACTTGTTGTTATAATTCCAACAACTCTGCTTCCTTTGAATGTAGTGAATCCTTCAAACTCAGTATGGCTGCTTCCATTTATGAGTTAATATATCTGCAAGACTATTTTCAGGAGAAATAATTACAAATCAAGATGAAATTATATATGGCTATGAATTAGATCAAGAATTATATGTCGATCAACAACAAAAGTGTTGGACCCCAAAACTTTTCTTGGAAGTTAGAACTATTATATGTGAATTGTTGGAAGTGGTAAGCTGGAAAATGTAGTTGGAACATATTCACTGAGTATGCTTTGGTGTTTTAGCCATAACTTTT
>JAOQML010000006.1:17624909-17635003 GCA_027568935.1 Erythroxylum urbanii | reverse complement strand
AATTTCGCTTTATTATGATTCGTGTTAATCATTTTATAGAATTAAATAGATCTTGGTTTTCGGGAAATCAAAAATCATGAAAACATTTTGTGATTATTCCGCTGCGGTTCAGATCAGATCCAGACCTGGTTTCCCACAAGAGTGTCCCCGCGTTCGGGAAAAATCCAACACAATTTTCATTAATAAATGCTGTGGAATGAGGTTTTTCACGAATTGACTATATCTATCTAATATGATAAAGCGATTATTGGTTTATGCCTTGCTAATCAATTGGTTATTACTTTAATAATAAAATAATTTAAAGGCAATCTTTATTTTATATTCTCATGCATATGAATGCATATTATAAAGTTGATGGGAAAATATAAATTACAGGTGAATTTATCATAAGATAATAATTATGATATTCATATTGCATTTATATATTATCCCTAAATTATTCCTAGTCATTGTTCTATTAAAATTGGACATTAATAGAGCATAAAAGACTAGCACACATTATATTTTTCCTTATAAAGAAAGTAGTTGATCTCAGTGACTAAAGTAATGAAGATATTTAAACAAATGTGTGAGTTCTTATTAAAGAACAAATTTACTAAACTGACCCCATATGAGAATTCTAGTTGGAACATTACTTATATGTCTATAGAAATTCTCATTATGATACTTGTAAGAGTAAACCTTTCATTTGAGATCTCCAAAACTATCTTGTATAAGGATTGATATATTTTGATACTATTTATGACATACTTGATCAATAATAGCTTAGTCGGTAGTCATTAGATATAACATAAACTACATAGAGTTAGCTGAATGATCAATACAAGATATCACCCTAAAGTGATTAGGGAGAATATTCCATTATTCTCTATTAGTATTGATTCAAAAAATCACTGGTCAAAGTGAAATGACACTTTTAAAATAGTTTTCAAGTATCATTAATTGACAATTATTAATAGTGGAGAAATAACATAATTGAATTCGATTAGAGTTGTTCTATCTCTATTAGAAACATTATATAATGAAAGGATTGAATTATACAAAAAAACATGCATAAAACACTTTTTCAAAATCGCTTTGACATTTTTAAATATTTGGGAGGTCATGATGTATTGCTAGACATCAATCTTGATCCATGGATATAAATTGTTTAATTAGATAATTAAAGATAAATTAAAGGAGTTTAATTTATCTAATTAGTTTAATTTATCTAAACCTAAATATAATTTACTATTATAATTTATATCCATTGCCGACATATTTCGGAACCTAATGGGTTACACACAAAGAATGAGTTAAAGAGAGAAAACATGTTTTTAATCAAGTTAGACTTTATTCTATAATTTGATAAACTTTATTATTGAATATATAATATTTAATAAATAAGGATCAATATGAGATATTCTATCTTATTTAGACATAAATGATATTTCATTAGAATTAATTCTAATTCTAATTAAAGTTTAATCAAAATTAGAATTTAATTTTAGTTAAATTACTAAAATGTCTAAAACTTATTATAAAAAGGCTTTAGCTCTAAGAAACCTGACACTCTTTTCCTAATCCTTTTTGCAACAGTTAATAAAGTTCTCTCAACACGTTATATGAATACCGTAAGAGGTTGGATACTTATGCGACTACGTTGGTTAAGATAAGTTGATTTCAAAATCAGTTCGGGAAATACAACAAAAAAAATGATCAAGTTTTAGATAAGGGTATGAACTAAGATCCATGCTTTTATTATGATTTATGCATTAATCATTTTATAGAATTTAAAGTGATATTAGCTATGGATGACAATGAGCCAGGATCAGGTCATAAGGGTTGGGCTTGGGCTGACTCGAAATTTTTTATTTTTATTTTTAATAGAAATTTATTTAATTAAAAATCAAATATGAGAAATTCAATTAATTAAAGTTACGAATTTCAATTGATTAATAAAAATTAAGATTTTATAATGAATGAATTTATAAAATGTACATATATTGGTAAAATGAGTAAGATGAAACCAAATTCATTAATAAAGGAGGATAGGATTATAGGAAATGAAATAAAAAGATTATAATTAAAGTGATCAATTTAATTAATTAAAGTTGTGGATTTCAATTGATTAATAAAATTTGAGATTTTATAGTGAATGAATATATAAAACAAACATATGTTGACAAATTGAATAAGAAAAAATCAAATTCATTAATTAAGGATGATATGATTAGCGGAAATGAAAGAAAAAAATTATAGCTAAAGTGATAAATTCAATTAATTCAAGTTACGAATTTTAATTGATTAACAAAATTGAGATTTTGTAATGAATGAATATATAAACGTACATATATTGACAAAATGAATAAGATGAAACCAAATTCATTAATGAAGGAGGATAACATTATAGGAAATTAAAGAAACACTTAAAGTGATCAATTCAATTAATTGAAGTTATGAACTTCAATTGATTAATAAAAATTAAGATTTTATAATGAATGAATATATAAAATGTACATATATTGATAAAATGAATAAGATGAAACTCAATTCATTATGAAGGAACATAGGATTATAGAAAATAAAAAAATATTATAATTAAAGCGATCAATTCAATTAATTAATGATAAAAACAAAGTTCATTAATTGATGACATAATTTACAAAAATGATTATCCAAATTTTTGAAATGATACAATTTACAAAAATTCAAGATAAAATCATAAAATAATGTTCTAAACTGGGAGCTTTGGAATATGAGAGACTAACAGTGGAGGCTCTAGAGAGTGGAGACCATAGAGAGTAGTTAATCATTGTAGTCATAATCATCAATAGTTTGCATCACTTCTTCCATATATAGAAACATTATATTTAGTACTGTAATATTAAAATTAAAGTATATTAAGCATATAGTAATAATTAATAAATAATTAAATATACCTTCATCTTTGAATATTTTATCAAAATAATGTCCATTTGATTTATGAGTATAAGTATGTATATGACTAGTTACCTTCGTATCAATACATGTGGTTGCATTAATATACAAATTAGAAAAACAATATAAGGCAAGATAATATAAAAATAGACAAAAAATGTTATATCATAAAGAAAAGAGTTTATCCTCAATATCTTTATCATCTAACCAACTTCAGGAACACATAAGGGCTTCCACAGTACTATGATGAAGTTGAACATGGTGAGGACTAATAACTGACGACTAGTGCTAAAAACAGACTCTGAAGTAACAATAGATGATGGAATTACTAATAGGTCTCAAGTAATTACTTCTATGATTAGAAAATTATTTTCATAATTCTTTCACCATAATAATACATAGAATTACACACTTTCAACTTCGGTCACACAATCTTCCATCAAATAGTTATCTAACTCCATCATATTGTATGAAGTCCTAGCCCTTTTTTTTTATGAATTATGTAAGTGAAAGTAACAAACTGCTCTTAAAAGATGAGTTCAAACTTGAAACTAAAGTCAGAGCTAAACAGTTTGAACCACTGTGATCCCGATCTTGAATTTTGTCCATTCTAAGTTGATAATCATTAAATAAATCATACCAAAATTGTTAAATGACATCTACATGCTTTTGAACGTAATCACCATACAATACGTTATATATAACGTTAACTCTCTCCATCTTGTATCTTGGGTCCAACACAAATATGACTACAATAGTATGTCCAACATATACCAATAAGAACTTTGATTCTTCTTCATCTGCTTTGCCATAACCCGAATAACCTCATTGGAATCAAACATCCAATTAGATAAAGCTTTCTTTATCTTACATATAGTGCTAAAGCAACAATATGAAGTTGGAATTTTGTTTCCGTGAACAATTCAGTTTTAGTATAAAATAATTCCAACTTCACACAAAGTTCTCTAGCTAACTAGTTTTCTGTAGGCATGCAAATGTACCGAGAATCTCTTTGTCTCAATCTCGTAAACATATCAACATATTGGATTGTCGACTCTAACATCTTAAAGGATGAATTCTATTTAGTAGGACAATCTAAAACAAACTTCTTTGTACTCAGAATGCATAGTTATCATTCAGTTTCGTCAAATTTCTTGACTATTTTAGGTATTGCACTCTAATATACTACACTAATCTGAATCAAATGTATTGCTTCCTTTATCATATCTAACTCATCATTCACAATCAAATTCAGAATATGCGCAAAACAACACATATGTCACCAACCAACAACCTCCTAACCCTTATCTTATTCTTTAACTTTTCTATCATCATTCGTGCTACATTGTCGACTGATAAAGTGGGCAATTTAATGTTGATATTACAATTTATCAAATAGTATCCCAATACGATTGCAAATCTTTAGCTTGTATGTGGTATTTATATATAAATGAACCTACCATGTAAACATATGACTAACATTAATAATATTATAATGAAAAGGTAAATAATAAAAATATTAAATAATATAAAGTAAACAAAAATGGCGTGCATGTGACTATGTAAGGATGATTAAGTGACATACACAATCATATACATGAACATGATTAAGTGACATACACGACCACATACACACACGACCTCATACACGTTCATATATGTGGTTGTGCGTGTATGTGATTGTTTAAGTTCTCAAAACTTACAATCATTTACACAGTCATATACATGCCCATGTATGTGACTATAAGTCCATGAAAACAATCGCCAGATAGAAATAACCCAAAAATTTTAGTATTTCACAAATTAAATTTTCAATCAAAAGATTCAGTAACTTTACCTTAGTGTTTAGGTGGCGAAGAAGCAAAAAAGATGGAGACAAATAGGGATGACAATAGGTTGGGCTAGGCCTAGGCGACCCAACCTTTGTATTCTCGAGCCTGGGTCTGGCTCTAGACCCAAGCTTGAGCTACCAAGCCTAGGCAGGCCACTCGACTTATTATTATTTTTTAAAAATTCAAAACGACATCATTTTGTCATTGCTCGAGGCTTGGTTGTGCTTAAAAAACTAGGCCTTAGACTTGTCCAGTTGACTTCGAGAAGGGCCAGGTTAGGCCTAGGCCTTATTGTCAAGCCTAAAGATGAGGAAGTAGGCTAGCGTGTGATGTGACGATGGGACAACTAAAGGGAGTGTGAATGGGTGGTGTAGTGAAGTGAGGTTTGGTTTTTGTGTGTGTAGGTGTGTGTGTGTGTGAGAGAGAGAGAGAGAGAGAGGAGAAGAAGGTAGCGTGTAAGGCAACTGCGTATTGAAGCAAAGGAAAGTGGAGGGAAACATTAATCTAGACTAAAATGACGTAACGATGTCATTTTACAACGACATCATTTTGCTTCTAAAAGAAAATGATGTTATTTTTGTTTCATAGTCTGTTAGGCCTCGGGCTAGGCTCGAGCTCAGTGAATTTGGACCAAGGTTCGGTCGGGCTAGGTTTAAGGCCAAATGTCATCCCTAATCTTAGCTTTTGAAATATCAAATAAAAAATTTATGTAATTATTTTATTACACACAAGATTAGATCCCTTCGACTTTCCAATAGTGATTGCCCTTAATAGGGAATACCTAAAAACCAATAATATTAAGGGCTAGAAATGGAACTAGTTTTGGTGGAGACAAGTATGCAAACATACTTCCAAAGTGTTGATGTTATATATATATATATAAGTAGAGACAATCAAATTGGTATATGAAAAGAAAATATATTCGTTTAAATCCTGGGGACTACAACTGAACATAGAAGCTCCAACCGCCTTTGAGTTTTTAAAGATTCAAGTCCTACTTTTCTTTAATTAATCATATGAGCAAAACATATGATATTTTCTACGGTGACAACTCATGTACATTACCAATCAACTTATATTATCAATTAACAAGAAAAATTAAATTAATTAAACATCTGGCTAATCCAACTTAGTTTTATTCATTCCTTATTGGATGTTGTTAAATTAATAAAAGCATTAGTAGACATTGTAAGAAAATTGGTCTATTATTTTTATGTTGTACCGCTTTGGTTTGACTATTTGTTTGATTATAGATATACGACAAATTCTGACTTAGAATTTTGGAGTCATTATCTAAGATTCACAGTAGACTTCAAGTTTTAACGGAGAATTAATCCCTTAGTAATATAATTTGAACAAGTTGCGGTATAAAGTTAGTGATTGATTAAAATATAAAGTTTTATTATGGACAAAATAATTCATAAAAATTAGATTGAGTTTTTGCTATGCCCACTCTTTAAATCTTATATTTTTGCAATGTTATTTATTTATGCCCACTCTTTACATTAATATTATTTTTGTACAGACCAGAATTTTGATGATTATTTGAAAGGATAAAATCAATAGTAAATAATAAACAATTTAAATGCATCTTAGAATACACGATAGAGGCTTTATCATATTTTATTTTAGATGCTTTCTATTAAATTTAAATGTTAAGGAGAATGTTCAAAGTCTTTTCTCATTTATGACTTACAAATATTAGTCTTTTTTAGTATATATAAAATGGTTTATTTGAATAATAATCTTAAGTATTTAAATAGGGTGAATAATAAAAAAAAACTCAAACTTTTTCTTAATTTTGCAACATTCTCGAATTATCCTGAAACAACCTAAAATATTACCAAAAAATACCCAATAACCTCTCTATGTTGCCCATAAATTGTTCAGTTTATATCCCAGTCTCCAAAAAACTTTTGTTTGTCACACCCATCGCCTAGGTCGTTATCTTCTATTTGTTTAGCCTTTGTTTCCAGTCCATCATGGGTTAGTTGTTGCTAGAGACAACACATAAAAGAATAGGTTGAATTTTTATATTAGCTAGAACTTTTGCAATTTGGTTAGAAGTTTTCCCCAAAATCTTTGTTGAGGTAAATTTTCTTTTAATTTAAGAACTCTTTCAAATAACCAAAAGAAACTTGCATTAATTGTTTGCATAAATTTTAAGATTTAATAAAATAAATATTCATTAGTTGAAAAATATTTTACACATGATGCATACAAAAAGATGATGTGGCGTGCGACATTAGTGTCATTAATAGGAAAGTTAATGTCTGACTATTTTGGTAACAAATTAAAAGTTTGGATATTTTAACGCCACTTTTTAAATTTCAGGCTAGTATTGCAAAATTGAGATAATTTTGATATTTTTTGTAATTTACCCATTTAAATACATCAAACACGTTTTATAATTTAATATTTTTAATTAATATCTAAATATTATATTGTGATATTTAGGCGTAAATATTAACGTCTGTATTTTTAATATTATTGGGATATTTCATGTACTTATTTAGGTCCTATGTTTTAGGAAGATATCTGGATATATGTATTGAATATAAATCTCTTTTACAAGAAGAAGGATACATAAACTCTTTCCTGCATAATTCTTTATGGTATCAGAGTAGGGAAAAGAAAAATCCTAGCCTTTTTTTTCTTTTTGTCGATGGCCTGTGACAATGATAACGGAGGAGACAAGGGCAAAAGGTCAATAGTCCTTAATCTTACTTCACCATATTATCTACACCCTTCTAACCATCCTAGCATGAATATTTGTCCAGTGTTGTTGAAGGGTGATAACTATCAGTATTTGTAATTCCTTTCGTACAAAGCACAAACTTAGCTTCTTGAATGGAGTAGTGACGAAACCAAATGATAATGCAAGTGAGATCAAGGATTAGTGGAGTATCAACTTTATGCTCGTAGCGTGGGTGTTCCAATCTATCGATCCCTGCCTTTGCTATACAATCACCTATTATAACATGGTGTAAGTTTAGGATGACCTGCACCAACGCTTTTCCATTGGTAATGAACCTTGCATTCAATAACTGAGGTTAGATTTAGCACATTGTGAACAAAATAATCAGAGTACTACTGCATATTATGGGTGTCTAAAGAAGATCTAAGATGAGCTTTTTACATATGTGAACCAAGACGGTGCACATGTGGTAAGTGCACTTGTAACTGGGCTACTAATTTCAAATAAGAATAAGGAAATGACCGAGTTCAATTTTTAATGGGCTTAAATGATGATTTATATAAAACATTTCATTCTAATATCATTGCTTAGGACCCTCTCCCTTTATTGAACCGCATTTATTCGCTCATGGTTAATAAAGAACGTCACAAAACCATAACAAAAGGGTATGATTCTTCGAGTAAAGTAGCTATAGTTTTGATGTCCATACTAACTCTTTCAGTCAAGGTGCGACAAGCAACCGTATTGAAAGGCCTCTTTGATCAAACTATGGATAGCCTGGGCATGAGGTTAGTTCTTGTTTCAGGTTTGTTGGCTACCCAGATTAGTGGAATAGTGGAAATAGGAATGACAAAGGACATGCGAAAGGGAGAGGAGGTGCTACTGCCTCCATTATTAGCCATAGCAAGGGAATTGTTGATGTCACTAATGCTACTCATTCTGTCACGGCTTCTTCCTCTGCTAATAGGAATATTCCACTTGTTGTATTGACCTCTCATAACTGTAGTGCTTTTACTCATGCCTTGACCTATGATCAATGGGCTATGATTTTGAACATATTTAAATCTCTTAATACTAAAACCTTCTCATCTAAAAAACTCTGAGTTAAGTTATTACCTTTTTCTCAATGGATATTAGATTCTAGCACTTCTCATCATATGATTGGTGATAAACAATTGTTCATGGATCTCTGCAAAATCTTTTCATCTCCTATTATGTTGTCAAATGGGACATATACTACTATTGTTCAAGAAGGGACAGTAGTTTTTGGTGACAATATGACAATTTGGAATATTTTATATACTCCTCATTTGAATTGCAATATGATATCTTTTTCTTAATTAATCAAAAAATTGAATTGTATAGTCACATTAACTGACAAATTGCGTGTAATATAGGACCGTACTTTGAGGATGCTGATTGGTGCAGTGAAGGGAGGAATTGGGTCTATTGGTTTCCTTCTATGGCACCAACAAGTAGGCTATGTCATACAATTGAAATTAATTATTGTCAAGAATGGCATTAACATCTCAGGCATCCTTCTTGTCAGCTAGTTTTTATTCTTCCTAATGTTGGTAGTATTGATTGTTTTAGGAATAAAGATGAACCTTATGATATTTGTTTTAAAGCAAAACAAACTCAAGAATATTTTCCTCTCAGTTTTAGTAAAGTTGTTGATTTATTTAAGTTAATTCATTGTAAACTCAAGAATATTTTCCTCTCAGTTTTAGTAAAGTTGTTGATTTATTTAAGTTAATTCATTGTGACGTATAGGGACCTTACATTCCATCTTCATAAGGTGCTTTTTATTTTTTTCACTATAGTGGATAGTTGTTCTATGGGTGCACTTGATGGTTAATAAATTGGAGGTTACAAAAGTTGTTAAGAATTTATGTTCAATGACTCATACTTAATTTCATAAGAAGGTGAAATGTGTTCATAATGACAATGAGATCGAATTTACCTTTTTGGAGAAATATTTTGCATAATATGATATTTTATTTGAAACTTCTTATGTTGGTACCCCTCAACGAAAAAGGGAGGGGAGAGCATAAACATCATCATGGTCTTAATCTAACCCAAGCATTTTGTTTTCAAGCCCAATTGTCTTTTGAAATTTTTGGGATGTATTCTTAAAGCAAATTATCTTATTAATTGCACACCATCCTTGCTTCACAAAGGAAAAACACCCTATGAGATTCTTTTGGTAATCCACCCTCTTATAGTCATTTTAAAACTTTTGGGTGTCTTTATTTTGCATCTAAAATTTTTAATGATGGGAATAAGTTTAGTGCTCGTAGTCACAAGCGTATCTTTATTAGATATCCTTATGGAAAAAAGGGATAGAGTCTATGACTTGGTTTGGGGGAGCAGTGACGGTTGATAACCTGCTAAAATCAACCTGCTGAAATGATAAGTTCTTATTCTTAATAAGTACTTATGTGTTTGGGATTGTTGTTTTGGTAACTGCTGAAACGTGAAAATAGATGTTTGGCAAGTGCAGTTACCGTTGCTGAAAAGAGATAAAATGACTAAAAAGTCCATTGATTTAATAAAATATTAATTGTTATATAAATAACTAAAAATATATATTATTAGTCATATAAATTTAAAATTATAAATAATAAAATATTAAATTAAAATAA
>JAOQML010000006.1:17600330-17613544 GCA_027568935.1 Erythroxylum urbanii | reverse complement strand
TTAAGAGGATAATGTGTGTTGTTACTTTGTTAATAAAGCAAGCGGCGACGGGAGTTTACAAAGCCAAAAGCTGGCTACGGATCACGCCTATCCTAGGACCCACCCATGAGCGGCTGTCTCGTGCCGCATAAGGCAACTCCACACGTGGCAGGTGCTTCAAAGTCTTAACCTCACCTGAACTGCCCACTCCCTCACTTCTCCGGTTAAAAAATTTCAACCATCGTCTGGTCCCCACATTCCTCTTTTCTATTTTCTTATTCCTTTTCTCTATAAATTGAACTCTCTCCTTACCTAGAGAACTACCCCCTGCTCCTACCCTCTCTCTCTCTCTCTCTCTCTTTTCTTTTCAGGTTGAGGTCCGCCGCCTCCCCCTCGCCTCCACCTCCCAACTGATTTCCTAGTTTTGTTTTACGCTCTTCATTTCTGGGTTGGATAGTCCCCTTAAGCTTGTGTTTTCTCAATCAAATCTGATTGTTGTTATTGTTTTATCCCAAGTATAAGCTTTTTACATTTTTAAATCAATTCTGGTTTTTGTTTTTTTACATTGTTGTTGGTTTTTCAAAAGAAAAACCTTCTGGTGATCTTCTCAGATCTGGATGCAGTGCGTATATATTGGTCAAAATATTTCGATTATACTTCAGGAAAAATCTCCAACCTAAATACTGTGATCACACCATCAGCTCCACTGTTTAGGTTTTGTCAATAATGTCGGCCACGTCAAGCTCTCTCCTTCAACAAGGACCATCCTCCTCTCCTTTTGCCTTACCTACCAAGAACAATAAACCATCATTCTCCTCCTCCTTATCCTCGTTTGTCACACCGAAGCTTAATGTCGGAGCACTCTCTCGCTGGAGCTCTAGGTCTGTCCAGTGCTTTGCTGCAGGAAAAAGGCCCTCCATCGCCATAGATACCAAATTCTTTGGGACCAAATTGGGATCGGAAAGACTCCTTTTTTGGAAGTCTGACGGGCCGGGTCGGTCTCCGAAACTCCGGGTTGTGGTCCGGTCAGCATTGTCCGGCGTGCCGGAGAAGCCTCTGGGACTCTATGATCCCTCTTTTGATAAGGACTCTTGTGGGGTCGGATTCGTGGCGGAGTTATCCGGCCAGAGCAGCCGCAAAACGGTGAGTGCTTCTTTACATTATATGTTGCTAAATATAGCAAAGGCTGAGAGACGTGTTCCGTATACCCGTTTGATTCGTGTGTTAGGGATAGATATTACTGATGTTCATTCAATTTTTCTTGTTTTTTGATTGGCTCTCATGGAGATATGGACGATGTAGGTGACAGATGCTTTGGAGATGTTGATACGCATGTCGCATAGGGGGGCTTGTGGATGTGAAAATAATACGGGTGATGGAGCTGGAATTCTTTTGGCTCTTCCTCATGACTTCTATAGAGAGGTGACCTTTTATCATTATCATTTACGATTTAAAAGAAAATCTTTTTAATTGTTTGACACCCTTTTTGTTTGTATATGTTGATATACATTTTCAAAATTATTCACTGGTTTACTTTATGTGCCTGCGTCTCCTTCGTTCCAAGATTTTTGTTATCTACTACTACTACTACTACTACTACTACTACTAATAATAATAATAATAAGCGAATTTATGGAGATGTTCTTTTTGAAAGATTACTTCCTGTTGAACAAGGGGATTTTCTTTTCTAATTTTACTTTATAATCCTCGTGCATGTGTCTGCAAATTATAACATATGAATCAAGATGATGATCCTCCTTGAATTGCACTCAACCAGGTTGCCAAGGATATTGGGTTCCTCCTACCACCGCCTGAAGAATATGCAGTTGGCATGTTCTTTTTGCCCACTTCAGAGAATCGAAGGGAAGAAAGCAAAAATGTGTTCACAAAGGTAATTTATGGTATTAGATTTAAAATGGAGCCCTTGATCTAATCTGTTGGCCCACAATCTTATAAACTTCATCTTGTGATTTGTGTCAAAGGTTGCCGAGTCTCTCGGGCATACAGTTCTTGGTTGGCGATCGGTTCCAACAGATAATTCAGGGTTAGGCAATGCTGCTTTGCAAACTGAGCCTGTGGTTGAACAAGTTTTTCTTACTCCTACTCCCAGGTCCAAAGCTGACTTCGAACAGCAGGTAATGTTTGATCCATTATTTTTTCGGAGACTGGGTTTTCCTTGTTTCCATTTTTGTATGTTCTACTTGAGTTCTGCACGAGTGGTCAATTTTGAAAATTCTTGAACAGAAGATCCTTATCTGGGCTGGGAATCTTATTTGTTCAAACTAGATGGCTACTTTGAACTTCTAGTTCTAATGTCTGGCATTTTTAATTCACGTTATACACTGCACTACAGATGTACATACTGCGGAGAGTGTCCATGGTAGCCATCCGAGCAGCATTAAACCTCCAGCATGGTGGTGTGAGGGACTTTTATATATGCTCTCTTTCCTCAAGGTTCATCATTCTCAAAGTTACATGGTTTACTGCAGGAGTTTACTGCAGGAGTGATCTTAGCAATGTTGTCATTTTTTGTTTTCGGCAGGACTGTTGTTTACAAGGGTCAGTTAAAGCCTGTACAGTTAAGCGACTACTACTATGAGGATCTTGGCAATGAAAGGTTTACGAGCTACATGGCCCTGGTAAATATATTATCCATTCACCTGTCTTTTTATACACTAACTCATGCTTCAACAAACAGCATGGGAATCACCGGTAACTGAAGGTATGCAAGGTTGAGGAATGACTTCTGAGGCATTGAGGTTTGAATGATCTCTTAAGTTCTTCCACTCCTTGAAAACTATTTGAGTTTGGATGCTGAAGCCTTGGGTGAGTTGGTAAGAAACCTCATTGCAGAAGTAATTCATGTTTGCAGAAAATTACTGCAGTGCTCTATGATCAGTTGTTTGAGGAGTAAGCTACCAATTGGTGGTCGATCAGAAAAAAGTTCTTTATTGATTCAACCATTTCTTGCGCACTGTAGTAACAAGATTTTGAAGTCCTGATGTGTGCTTTTGAGCAAGTTGTGTCATCATTTGGCAATTTGAAGCAGGCCAAATTTCAATCTTTGACTCTTCCCTCTTTTGGTGCAGATACACTCAAGATTTTCTACCAATACATTTCCTAGCTGGGATCGTGCTCAACCTATGCGAATCTTGGGCCATAATGGGGAAATTAACACACTCAGAGGCAATGTGAACTGGTCAGTATGTTGTTTACTGGGATATATATTCTCGACATGGCAATTTGTTTTAAATGTGCAAATCTATTGAAGGGATAAAATGATAAAATTTGTACTATGAAATGATCCTGAACATTGCTGCTCAGGATGAAAGCTCGTGAGGGTCTATTGAAGTGCAAGGAGCTTGGTCTGTCAAAAGATGAGATGAAGAAGCTTCTTCCCATAGTGGATGCTAGTTCTTCTGATTCAGGTAAATTCTTTTCATGTTAAGTTTTAAAGCCCTAAAATGTTTGTTAGACAGATTAATTTCTTTTCATGATCCAATAGATTTATGTTTCCAATTCTTTGATTGATAGGGGCTTTTGATGGTGTACTTGAACTTCTAGTTCGAGCTGGACGAAGTCTCCCTGAAGCTGTCATGATGATGATACCTGAAGCCTGGCAAAATGATAAAAATATGGACCCTCAGAGGAAGGCCTTCTATGAATACTTCTCAGCTCTCATGGAGCCTTGGGATGGACCTGCTCTTATCTCATGTTAGCCGCTTCAACATTTTACATGCTCTCCATTTGAAGTTTTACTGCTTTTGCTCATGGTATATTTTTTAACAGTTACGGATGGGCGTTACCTGGGAGCTACACTTGATCGTAATGGATTGCGTCCTGGTCGATTTTATGTTACTCGTAGTGGACGAGTTATTATGGCTAGTGAAGTTGGTGTTGTAGACATTCCACCTGAAGATGTCCTAAGCAAAAGAAGACTTAATCCTGGAATGATGCTCCTGGTTGATTTTGACAAGCATATTGTTGTAGATGATGAATCCTTAAAGCAGCAATATTCTCTTGCTAGGCCATATGGAGATTGGTTAAAGAGGCAAAAGATTGAGCTTAAAGACATAGTTAACTCTGTTCTTGAATCTGAAAGGGTTGCTCCAGTCATAGCTGGTGTTATTCCCGTAAGAATTACATTGTTCATTGTTGGATAATTACTTTCTGTTTCATTATTCTCTGCTTTAGTGATTCCTAGTTGTGATTTGTTTCTTCTGCAACTTGAAGGCATCTAATGAAGATGACAATATGGAGAACATGGGCATTCACGGCTTACTGGCACCATTAAAAGCTTTTGGGTATGTAGTGCTGTATGCTTTTCCACCCTCTAATGTGATATAATCGATTGTTTTCATGGGATACATAATGATTCTGATATTTTTTGATCAACACTATATAGTTATACTGTTGAGGCCTTGGAGATGCTGTTGGTTCCCATGGCAAAAGATGCTACGGAGGCTCTTGGTTCAATGGGAAATGATGCTCCTTTGGCAGTTATGTCTAACCGAAAAAAATTGTCATATGAGTACTTCAAGCAAATGTTTGCTCAAGTGACAAACCCACCAATTGATCCTATTAGAGAGAAGATTGTGACTTCCATGGAATGTATGATTGGACCTGAAGGTGATCTAACAGAAACAAGTGAAGAACAATGCCATCGTCTCTCACTAAAAGGTCCCCTCTTGTCCATTGATGAGATGGAGGCAATTAAAATGATGGATTATAGAGGATGGAAAAGTTCAGTTCTTGACATAACTTATGCAAAGGAGCATGGGAGAAAAGGACTGGAAGAGACATTAGATAGGATATGTGCTGAAGCAGTTGAAGCAATTAAGGAAGGCTATACTTTGTTAGTACTTTCTGACAGAGGTATTATCCTGTCTCTGTAACTTTTCAAGTGCATTATGATGAAAGCTTTGATCACGAAGTTATTGATATTTCAAAACTCTCTCTCTCTCTCTCTCGCTCGCTCTCTATGCATCTGTCGTTCCCCAATCTAAAATATGTAATAATTATGCAACTATAAGCTATATAATTAATTTCGTTATTTGCTTTTGTTTGGATGTCTAGCCTTCTCACCCGAACGTGTTGCTGTAAGTTCACTTTTGGCTGTTGGTGCTGTTCATCACCATCTGGTTAAAAAGCTGGCTCGCACTCGAATTGGATTGATTGTTGATTCAGCTGAGCCACGTGAAGTGCATCACTTCTGTACATTGGTTGGATTTGGTGCAGATGCTATTTGCCCATATTTAGCTGTAGAGGCCATTTGTAGGTTGCAGGTGGATGGAAAGATCCCACCAAAGTCTACTGGTGAGTTCCATTCAAAGGATGAACTTGTCAAGAAGTATTTCAAGGCTAGCAACTATGGAATGATGAAGGTTCTGGCAAAAATGGGAATATCAACTCTGGCCTCCTACAAGGGTGCTCAAATTTTTGAAGCTCTTGGTCTTTCGTCAGAAGTGATTGATAAATGTTTTTCTGGAACCCCAAGCAGAGTAGAAGGGGCCACATTTGAGATCCTTGCCCGTGATTCACTTCACTTGCATGAATTGGCATTTCCTTCTCGGGCTTTCCCTCCTGGAAGTGCAGAAGCTGTAGCACTGCCCAATCCCGGTGACTATCACTGGAGAAAAGGTGGTGAAATTCACCTGAATGATCCTCTTGCCATATCAAAGCTTCAAGAAGCTGCCAGAAGTAATAGTGTCGCTGCTTATAAAGAATATTCGAAAAGGATTCATGAGTTGAACAAAAGCTGCAACTTGCGTGGGTTGTTGAAGTTTAGAGAGTCAGAAGTAAAAGTTCCTCTAGAGGATGTAGAACCAGCTAGTGAGATTGTGAAGCGTTTCTGCACCGGAGCTATGAGTTATGGATCAATATCCCTGGAGGCCCACACAACACTGGCTATGGCTATGAACAAAATTGGAGGGAAATCAAATACTGGTACACATAATATGTGAACATTCTTTCTTTATGTTCTGCATCTGTGATATTCAATTTTTGAGGAAAATTTGAATACAAAAATCATGTCTTACATCTCGTGCCCAAGATTTTATTACTTTAATACTTTTAAGTAATTCTTTATGCTGCCTAATTATCATCTTTTCTTGCTTATATTTCTCCCCAAATTCAATTTCCTTTACTTCTCACTTTTATCCTCCTCGAAGGTGAGGGAGGTGAGCAGCCATCTCGCATGGAACCTCTTGCAGATGGGTCGTTGAACCCAAAAAGAAGTGCAATTAAGCAGGTTGCAAGTGGGAGATTTGGAGTTTCAAGCTACTACCTGACTAATGCTGATGAGCTACAGATCAAGATGGCTCAGGTACCTGTTAAATAACCAACCTATGACTTTGAAGATCCCGTTCATGTTTTCCCTTTCAATTTGGAATTGGGTTTGTCTGTTCCTATTTTTGCCCCTGTATTCCTCTTGGAATAGAGGTTCCTATTGTTTATGGATTTATGTTCATGGCAGATGATGCTGTGTCTGCAAAGCACCCCTGGGTGCATTGCATCTTTAACTGATAGCTACTTTGGCATTTGGTGAGGTTAAATACCAACTGAATCTGTTAATTTTTTGTCAATGATTTTGTTTTGACCATTCCTGCCTTGATTTATAGGGGGCGAAGCCAGGTGAAGGAGGTGAGCTTCCTGGTCACAAAGTGATAGGGGACATTGCAGTCACCAGAAATTCTACTGCTGGAGTGGGACTAATAAGTCCACCTCCCCATCACGATATCTATTCAATTGAAGACCTTGCCCAACTAATTCATGATCTTAAGGTATATGTTTTGAGTTCTTTTTATACTTAGGCTTTTGATTACTATATATCTATTGTTTCAGTCTTTTGCCAGAGTTTTGTAACACTTGCACATGTTACATGGTCTGAACAACTGTAATGTTCTCCTTAAAATGGAACATATTTGCACTTACTGTTTCATCCTAACACTATTACTTTCCACTGCAGAATGCTAATCCAGCGGCTCGCATTAGTGTGAAGTTGGTATCTGAAGCTGGTGTTGGAGTAATTGCCAGTGGGGTGGTAAAGGGGCATGCTGACCATGTACTGATCTCAGGTCACGATGGTGGTACTGGGGCATCTCGATGGACGGGCATTAAGAATGCTGGGCTCCCATGGGAGCTTGGTTTAGCAGAGACCCATCAAACACTTGTTGCCAATGATCTTCGGGGTCGTACTATTCTTCAGACAGATGGCCAACTGAAAACTGGAAGAGACGTTGCAATTGCTGCTCTTCTTGGTGCAGAAGAGTTTGGCTTCAGCACTGCACCCCTAATAACACTAGGCTGTATCATGATGCGAAAGTGTCACAAAAACACATGTCCTGTTGGTATTGCGACTCAAGATCCTGTCCTGAGGGAAAAGTTTGCAGGAGAGCCTGAGCATGTTATCAATTTCTTCTTCATGTTGGCAGAGGAGCTTAGGGAGATAATGTCTAAGCTCGGTTTCCGTAAAGTAAATGAGATGATTGGTCGATCAGACATGCTAGAAGTTGATAAAGAAGTCATCCAGCACAATGAGAAGCTGGAAAATATTGACCTTTCCTTGTTACTGAGACCTGCTGCTGACATTCGCCCTGAAGCTGCCCAGTATTGTGTTCAAAAGCAGGACCACGGCTTGGACATGGCCTTAGATCAAGAGCTCATAGTGCTTTCTGAAGCTGCTCTGGAAAAACTGCTTCCTGTTTACATTGAAATGCCAATCTGCAATGTTAATCGTGCTGTTGGGACCATGCTTAGCCATGAAGTCACTAAGCGTTACCATTTGGTAGGGCTTCCTGCAGATACTATTCATATTAAACTAACAGGAAGTGCAGGGCAGAGTATAGGAGCATTCCTTTGCCCTGGTATCATGCTGGAGCTGGAAGGTGATGCTAATGACTATGTTGGTAAAGGATTATCTGGTGGAAAAATTGTAGTTTATCCTCCAAAAGGAAGCCTTTTTGACCCAAAAGAAAACATCGTTATTGGTAATGTGGCTCTATATGGTGCTATAAGTGGGGAGGCGTATTTAAATGGAATGGCAGCAGAAAGATTTTGTGTCCGTAATTCTGGGGCAAAAGCGGTTGTAGAAGGTGTTGGTGATCATGGATGCGAATACATGACTGGTGGCACTGTCGTTGTGCTTGGGAAAACTGGCAGAAATTTTGCTGCAGGTATGAGTGGCGGAATTGCTTATGTTTTGGATTCTGATGGAAAGTTCCGATCTCGATGTAACACCGAACTGGTAGACCTGGATAAAGTTGAAGAAGAAGAGGATATAATGACTCTGAGAATGATGATACAGCAACATCAACGACACACAAGTAGCCAGCTAGCGAGAGAAGTTCTTGCAGATTTTGACAATCTTCTCCCTAAATTTATTAAAGTTTTCCCTAGGGATTACAAACGGGTTTTAGCAAACATGAAACAAGAAACAGCCTTGAAGGAGGCTGCTAAAGAAGCTGAAGAGCAAGATGAAGCAGAATTGATGGAGAAAGATGCTTTTGAGGAGCTGAAGAAGTTAGCAGCTACATCTCTGAATGGCACATCCATTGAGGTGAATTGTCTTCCCAATCTTTTCTTTCCTGTGAAGCAGGGTACATCTTTACATTCTCTACCTGCTTCCTACGCTAGAAAATAAAAGAAAAAACCTTGCTTTTCTTGTTTCACATCCTTTTGAACTATGACTCTCTTTCCGTTATGTTATACACCTCCTTTCCTGTTGGCGACTGCATAGTTTAAGCTGCAGACTCCTAATAACATAATTACAACTATTTCCTTTGTTCTCTCAGTAATATTATAGTGAAAAATGTTCATTTGTTAACATGAGAAGCTTTTTTAATTATTTCTAATTATTTGACAGTAACTGGGTTGCCCAAACATTTCTTTATTAATTTTTTCCTTGGTTGAGAATTAAGAATTTATTTACTTAGTGGCTTCATCAAGCTTTCATTGTTTGGTGATCTGCATTTATTTTCTGCATCTAATGTGGATTGATAATTTACAGAAGGTAGCAGCTGAACAAGTGAGGAGGCCAACACGGGTGAATGATGCTGTTAAGCATCGTGGTTTTATAGCTTATGAGCGTGAGGGTGTTAAGTACAGGAATCCTACTGTCCGAATGAATGACTGGAATGAAGTTATGGAGGATACAAAACCTAGTCTACTTTTAAAAACCCAGTCAGCTCGTTGCATGGATTGTGGTACACCTTTCTGCCACCAGGTGGGCTCCCTGTGGATTCTGGATGTCTGTTAAAATCTTTTAAATCATGACCTTATTCATTTGAGCTACTAAAACTGGATGTATCAAATGATGCAGGAGAACTCTGGATGCCCTCTTGGAAACAAAATACCAGAATTTAATGAGTTAGTGTACCAAAATAGGTGGCGAGAAGCATTGGATCGGCTTCTTGAGACAAATAACTTCCCGGAATTTACTGGCCGTGTGTGTCCTGCACCATGTGAAGGCTCTTGCGTCCTTGGTATTATTGAGAATCCTGTATCTATCAAAAACATTGAATGTGCAATTATTGACAAGGCCTTTGAAGAGGGTTGGATGAAACCACGGCCTCCCCTTGGAAGAACTGGGTATGTTCCTTCTCTTTCCCAGGATATTTCACGACTTCGAGTAATTGTTGGATGATCTAACCAAGTACAATTTGTCCCCACAGCTGCCTGTCTATTTCACAATGAGTTGATGAAATGTAAACTAAACTTTCGTGCCAACTTTGACACAACCCTCATTAAAATCGACTAATATTGTGACTAGAGACCCCATGCATGAGGTGTTTAAGCTTCTAATAATGGAAATCTGCTTGGATACACCTTTGATTCAGGAAAAGAGTCGCTGTTGTTGGAAGTGGACCAGCTGGCTTGGCTGCTGCAGATCAATTGAATAGAATGGGTCATTTAGTTACTGTATATGAACGAGCTGACCGAATTGGAGGGCTGATGATGTATGGGGTTCCCAATATGAAGGCTGACAAGGTGGATATAGTCCAACGACGAGTCAACCTAATGGCAGAGGAAGGCATCAACTTTGTGGTCAATGCTAATGTTGGAATTGATCCTTTGTACTCTCTTGACCGGCTTCAAGAGGAGAATAATGCTATTGTTTTGGCTGTAGGAGCCACAAAACCAAGGTAACTCAACACATCTCAAAGCAATAAGAAGTTCATCAAATTTAGAAGTTGGTTCATGGAATAGTAGTTGAAATATGTGGAGTGTATCTGTTCTCATCAAGTTTTCTTCTGCAGAGACCTTCCTATACCAGGCCGTGAGTTGTCTGGTGTACATTTTGCCATGGAGTTTCTTTATGTGAATACAAAAAGCTTGCTAGATAGCAATCTAGAGGATGGTAAATACATCTCTGCTAAGGGAAAGAAAGTGGTAGTAATTGGTGGAGGTGACACTGGGACAGATTGTATTGGAACATCTATTCGGCATGGCTGTACTAGCCTCATAAATCTAGAGCTACAACCACAGCCACCACAGACGAGAGCTCCTGGAAATCCATGGCCACAGGTTTGACTCTCTAACCTTTGCTATACCTATTCAACACGTGTTAGCATGAACCTTTTTCATATTGGTAAGGGCCTGGAGGTAGCATTTTGAGGATTTGCAAATTTTATCTTCCGTCACATTTTCCATTAGCAATGATGAAGATAGGTTTGTTAGTTTGCTTTTGTATATGCATATGCCTTTTTTCCCATGTTTGAAAACAGAAAGATATAGTATATTTTGTTGTCCTTTATATTTCCTTCCTATAAACTCGTCAATTCTGCAGTGGCCTCGTGTATTCCGTGTGGATTATGGACACGAAGAAGCTGCTGTTAAATTTGGAAAAGACCCAAGGTCGTATGAGGTTTTAACCAAGCGATTTATTGGGGATGAAAATGGTAGTGTTAAAGGACTAGAAATTGTTCGTGTAAAATGGGAGAAGGATGCCAGTGGAAGATTTCAGTTCAAGGAGGTAGAAGGCAGTGAGGAAATCATTAATGCAGACCTTGTCCTATTAGCTATGGGATTCCTTGGTCCTGAATCGGTTGGTGTCCTGTTTTACGAATCCCTGAAAAGGATAAAAATTCATTTATTAAGTTTAGCTCAATTTGGAATTACAGCCTATCATATCCAAATGTACTTGAACCAATTGAACATAGGCTCATTAAAATTTTGCCGTTTGATCTTATCAGAACGTTGCAGACAAGTTAGGCTTGGAGAAAGACAATCGTTCGAACTTCAAGGCAGAATATGGTCGCTTCTCCACAAACTTGGAAGGAATATTTGCAGCCGGTGATTGCCGAAGAGGTCAGTCTCTCGTTGTATGGGCCATATCTGAGGGACGACAAGCAGCTTCGCAGGTTGATAAATATCTGATGAGAGAAGAGGATATTGGCACAAGTAGTGACGCTCAAGATGACGCTGTTAATAGGCACCAAGACCTTAAAAAGAGGCATCAAGATAGCAACAAACACAAAGTTATGACTTAGGTGACCATGATTCTTTTCTCTCATAGAGTGCCGAAAAGAAATAAAACTGAGACTGACAGATGTGTCCCTGTAGTCGATCAATCATTGGACACACCTTGAAAAGTGGAGCAGATGTGAGATGGCTTCTGTTTTGGACCTGGTATAGGAGTTAGGAAATTGGGGGGTTTGGGTTTCATCATCATATGTTTGATATCTTTTAAGGAGCAAAGTCTGTTTGAACGTTATCTTTTGTTAGTGTTTTGAGGAATAATGTACAGTTGTCTCTAAAATATGTGTGAATGAAATATAAGAGGAATCTCTTTGTTGATGGTTTTGTGCCCTTTGTGTTGTTCGACATCATTGTGCTCTTGCTTAAAAGTGCAGCACAAGGGCTCATTCGAGTTCTTGAAGAAAGTCGATGAGAAGTTTGTATTTAGGAAAGCACTAATGAGGAGTTAGAAAGAAAGAAGAAAGAAGCAAGAACTAGGGAGAAATTGGAGATTGTTAGTAGATGAAAAAATTAGTTTAACAACTATTTTTGGCTACCTCTAATTGTTAATTACTTGACCCAAACATTTATATAAAAATTTAAATTGCATTTATTAAAAAGAATCTATCTTATCACACGTTCCGAAGTTAACAGCTGTGCATCCAGTGTGGAATTTTAGTTTGCTGACTATAAAAGCTGTCGCATGACAATAAGGGTTATTTTTAACCTTGAAGTTTACAAATTGGACATTATCGATTGACAAACGTTAAAATTTAAGACAATTTGATGTCGTAATTTCTGTAATTTATAATATTGGCAGTGGACCTATATTCTTAAATTATATATTTCTTGTACGTTGTTTTCTCTACACGTGTTGGCTAACAACACCCTGGGATCATGTACGTTGTTTTCTCTACACGTGTTGGCTAACAACACCCTGGGATCACCAACCTTTGTCCCTTCCTCCCTTACTCTTCCTGTATATATGTGTTTATATATCACTGTGGTACCGAAACCAGTGGTTGGCTTCCAATTGCCGACGAACACGTTCTTCTTCTCTGGCGTCTTCCACCTGCATATAGCTATGTCATTCACCTGCGTAGGTTTGCCTCCAAACTGCCACTTATTATTCTTCACGAACTTAACCACCACCATATGCAACAATTCCGGTTTGCAGATTGTGTACCATACCATCAAAGCTTGGAGGCTGTTGAACTTACGAACAGCAGCTTCAGTCCACTGTTCTATAATTGGGATCCACACAATTTCACAAGCATCCTTGCGCTTTTCGTAAACACCAATGATGTTTGTCATCTCAACTTTTGATATCTCCACGCTTGAGAAGAACATGAGCACGTTCTTTCTTACTAAATTTAGCTTATTGATTGAAATCTATAATAAAAATAGACCCATTATCGTCTCTCTCACTGTTGACAAAATTTACACACCTACAAAGCACGTCTAACTATTGAACTACAAAAGAAGTTAAGACATTCAGCTGTCATATATGCCAACTAGCTCTCATACCAGGGGTTAACAGATGCTCCTCCTTCCTTACCACTAAAGTAGCTCGAATACTGTTCAGAATGTTGGGTTTGGGTTCCCTCTTATGTGGTAAAACCCATAAATGCATTAAAGCCCATTTTCTTTTTAACCCATTAGGGTTAAGTTTTGTATTTATTATGAAAACCAAAAACAAAATTTTAGCAGCTGCAAAAAGAGAGAGAGAAGAAAATAGAGAGAGAGAAGAGAGAGAGGAGAGAAGCTTCTTCTTCATC
>JAOQML010000006.1:17564986-17590814 GCA_027568935.1 Erythroxylum urbanii | reverse complement strand
CCAATATATATATCAACCATATAAATAAAGAAAGCAATTTATGCACTCATAATCAAATTATATGCATAAAATTTCAAACTTCGTTTGATTCTAGTTATTGATCTTCATAATCTAAAATAACATTTCCAACTCCTTGAAAACTTAAAATAGATTAAAACCATTGATTCTTAAATAAATTAAATTCCTATTCAAAATAGAAATTTAATTTGATTTGAAAAAAATTTTCAATTCCAATTGAAAACTATTTCCAATTATCTTGACTCCTTTGATAAAATTTAATTGAAAACAATTTTCAATAAATTGTATATCTTATTTATTATAATTTAGAAAAACTCTTTTTCAAAATTATATAAGTAACACATTCTAATCCAATTAGAAAACTATTTCTAATCTAACTAGAAATTATTTTCCCTTAATTAGAAAACTATTTTCTGAAATTAAAAGGAAACTACTTTCAAAAATTAAATAAAAACACTTTTATTTAATTAAGAAAGTCCTTATATATTATTTATTTAGAGATTTATTTCTTGACTAATTAGAAAACCTTTTTTTAATAAGTTAGAAAACTATTTTTTAAAAATATTAAAGAAAGTTCTTTTTCTTGATAAAAATGAAAACATTTTTCAAAATTTAATCAAGATAATATCCTTTCTAATAAATCAAGAAAGTTATTATTTATAAATAAATAAACAATTTCTAAATAAATAAAATAATAATTCTCTAAACAAATAAAATTAATAATTTAATTTATCTTAATCAAATTGAAATAAATAAATTTAATACAAGCAAGGTAAGGAGAATGTGGTCGCCGATGCTTTATCGCGCAGGCATTCCTTAATCTCAACTCTTACTTCAAAACTTTTAGGGTTTGAGCATCTTAAGGAGTTGTATGCCAATGATGTGGACTTTGCTAGTGTCTATGCCACTTGTGAACATGGTGCTTTTGAGAAATACTTTAGGCATGATGGTTATTTATATCAGCAGAATTGTTTATGTGTGCTTAATTGTTCATTGCGTGAATTATTTGTGCTTGAAGCCCACGGTGGAGGACTTATGGGGCACTTTGGTGTCGTTAAGACATTAGACATATTACATGAGCACTTTTACCAGTCAAGAATGCGAAAGGATGTAGAACGCATTTGTGCCCATTGCATTGCTTGTAAGCAAGTTATATTGACCACTAAACCTCACGACCTATACACGCCTTTACCCGTACCTAGTCACCCTTGGATGGACATTTCTATGGACTTTATTGTAAGGTTGCCGAAGACAAAAAGGGGTGTAGATAACATTTTTGTTCTTGTGGACAGATTTAGTAAGATGGCTCACTTTATTGCTTGCAAAAAAACTAATGATGCCGTGCATATTGCTGATTTGTTCTTTAAAGATGTTGTGAGATAGCATGGTATTCCTAGGTCAATAGTTTCGGATAGGGACACCAAGTTTTTGGATCATTTTTGGCGTGATTTGTGGGGAAAGTTGGGAATGAATTTGTTGTTTTCTATTACTTGTCACCCACAAACCGATGGGCAAACAGAAGTTGTGAATAGAACGTTAGGGAGTTTGTTGCATGCTATGATAGGAAAAAATTTGAAAACATGGTCTGATTGTTTGTCGTTTATTGAGTTTGCTTATAATCGTAGTGTGCATTCTACTATCGGTTATTCTCCTTTAGAAATTGTTTATGGCTTTAACCCTTTAACAGTATTGGATATGGTGCCTTTACCTTTGCCTAAGTTAACTAGCCTAGATGGAGAGAGGAAAGCCGAGTTGGTTCAAGAGTTGCACGAGAAGGCTAAGCAATATATGGAGCGCAAGAATGAGATTTAAGCACGCCAAGCTAACAAAGGACGCAAGGAGGTGATTTTCGAACCTGGCGATTGGGTTTGGCTTCATCTTCGCAAGGAGATGTTTCCTAACCATAGGCGGTCCAAGCTTGATCCGCGAGGAGATGGTCCTTTTCAAGTCCTGGAAAGGATCAACAATAACACTTATAAAATTGACTTGCTCGGTGAGTACAATGTGTCTGCTACTTTTAATGTTGTTGACTTGTCTTCGTTTGATATGGATACAGATTCGAGGGCGAATCTTTCCGACGGAGGAGGGGCTGATATGAACAAGGCTGCACTTTGACTAATATAAAGACAGACACCGAAATCAATGCGACGTTAATCGAGACTTGATGTTACCTCCTAACCCCACAAGTCGGACTAGGCTTAAAAGATTCAAAGCCGCGTTAAATTCATTTGTGGCTCGTGTGGTTGATGATGGACTCCAAAAGAATCAAGATTCTCGCAACTTCAGTTTGTCAGTTTGAGCCAAGTTCTGGGCCCGAGCAACCCTTGACAGGTGCGTACGCTTGGCGCGGGCCTAGGCACGCACACCAGTGCCCAGCAGGCCGGACGCCAGGTGCGCCAACCCAGACGCACTGCCTGGCCTCTTTTTCTTTGGGTTGTTTCCTACTATTTTTAAGACGATTCAGACAGTATTATTTTTACCTATTTAGGCCTATGATGTTTTGCCCAATTTTGAGTTATTTTGACGACTATAAATAGTTGCCTTGACATTAGTTTTATGGCTACACTTTAATAATTTGAGAGCTTGTAAGGAGTTTTCTTCATGTTCTTGTTGTTCCACGAACCCTAACTCTAATTATCAATTAATCTCAATTGTGGTGTATTGTTTTGGTTCAATTTTCTTGGTTTATTGCTTGGTCTAGGTTGCTTGGACAATCACGATCTTTGAGGTCTAGAAAAGTATCGAAAATCTTGCATATCTAGTTTGTTTTAAAGGCTGCCAAATTATATCAAGATTAATCTCCGTCCATGCGCAAATCAGAGATAGATGTGAAAAGACTCAAAAGAAATGCATTTGTCCATAATCTTTCGGTTGGACAGGGGGAAAATATAAATATGAAGCATAGAGCATGAGCCAAGTCAACAAGCTAGGTTGATGTCGAAGAGCTTGCATTGTATAGGCATCTCCACCTTATAGAAGGTATTCTTTAGAACGTAATCAGTATAAAGTTCATATATGAATTTCAAGAGACCTTCTATGTGCTGTGTTCCAGGTTCACAGACCACAAAGAACTCTATCCCTTTGGAAGAGAAAATAAATTCCAAAAGATAAGATTATTGCAATAAAGTTAACAATTGCAAGCCATATCTATACTTTAGAAGAAACAACTGTCTTAACATTATAATAGATGTGACCGAGTGTTTTTGCAGAATAAATTGTTGCTTGTTCCGTATTGATACAGCTGGAATAAATGACAAACTTAGCAGAGTGGTCTAAAATTGTAAGATTGGAATTTTCTATTTGATGACTTCACCGAGTGACGTAAGCTTTTGCTTCTTGTTACGTGCCTTCATGTTTAGTGGGCTTATGATATGGTTCCATTTAGGATTATTTTGTTATTATTAAAAAGACTCTTAAAACGCCTGGAACGTACGTTTTATCACTTTTATATATCATATTTAGGACCTTTCATTTAGTTCATAGTTCACTTTTGGTAGAGAAAAGAAAAAGAGTATGAATTGTTGTAACGAGTGGGAGAGGAAGCATGCAAGTGACCGAACTTAGCAGAGTTGCATCCTATCCAGGCGCATAGCTGATCAAACCAAAAATGCCCACCCAATTCCAATTCCAATTCATTAAACCCTAAAACCCAACTTCGTCAGTTGTGATTAACCGACTATTCACAGCAATAGAACGCTATTAGCTACCGGATAAGTTAAGCGTTGCATATAGGGTTTTAGTTGGATAAACCCTAGGTCTTTACACTTATTTAGTTAGAAGCGAATGATAGTGTGATCTCGCAACTTAGCCGCCGCCGACGACACGACAATGGGAATACCTTCATTCTTCAGGTATTTGACTCAAAAGTACCAAAGCATAACCATAGATGTGAAGGAACAACCTCCTCAGGTGGTTGACGGTGTTTCAGTACCAATTGACACCTCGCTTCCAAACCCCAATGGAGTCGAGTTCGACAACCTCTATCTCGACATGAATGGCATTATTCATCCCTGTTTCCATCCTCCTCAAGGACTAGTAATTGACTACCTACCTACCTGTGTTATGTTCTGTCCTGTCCCGTTCTTTCTCAAGTATTTAGTTTTCTTATGCTTTATGTAACAGCCTGCTCCAACTACATACGATGAAGTTTTCGAAGCAGTTTTTAAATACATAGATAGGATCTTCTCCGTTGTTAGGCCTCGCAAACTTATATTCATGGCACTCGGTAATTACTGTTATTTTGCAATAGCTTCTTTCTTTTTTTTTTTTCCTCTTTTGCGCTTTCTATGAGTTAGTTTTTGTTCTCATTGTGTCTTAATCACATATGATTTGACTATATGCAGATGGTGTTGCCCCACGAGCTAAGATGAATCAACAGCGATCAAGGCGTTTCAGGGCTGCTCATGAAGTGAGTCTTACATCTGTCATAAGACGTGGAAAGTGTTGCCATGGGCGATCACAAAATTTGGATTTTTTCTTTTGCAATGCTCTTGTCAGGATTCATGAAAAAATTTGTTCTGATTACTGCCAGGCGTTGCTGGAGAAGAAACCAAACAAGCTAGATTCAAATGTGATCACACCTGGAACTGAGTTTATGGATTTATTATCATCAGCTCTTCGATACTACATACGCTTGAGGATGAATGGGGTTGTGGGTTGGAAAGGGATAAAGGTAGCTTTGATATTGTGAAGGGAGAACTAGCTTTTGCTCCATCTCTCTCTACTTCCCTCCCTCTCACCATCTACACACAAATACAAAAGAAAAATCACTGTCTTCAGATTTGTGCACATGGACCTTTTTCGTATAACATTTCTTGTGAATGAATGTGGGTTCTTAGGTCATTCTTTCTGATGCCAATGTACCTGGTGAGGGGGAGCATAAGGTAATGTCTTACATCCGCTTGCAGAGAAATCTACCAGGCTTTGATCCTAATACACACCATTGCTTGTATGGATTGGTAAATGACTTGCTCTCTGTGTTCTTGGTTGAGTTTCAACTTTGACATGGCAAATTTTACGTCTTCTTTGGTGCTATTTAGGATGCAGATTTGATCCTGCTTGGATTAGCTACTCATGAAATTCACTTCACAATTTTGAGAGAGGTATGTGTATAGAACTCATGAAAAGAAATTTTCATTCCAAACTTGTTTCTCATGTTAGATGATGACCAGAATGTAAGGGGGATGGTCCACATTTAACTCCTAATTTTGCTGATATAGGTTATCCGCAAAGACAAATCAAAAAAAGGTTCTTTGAAAACACAGCAGAAACGCATCTACTGGCAGAGAAAAAGTGGGAAGTTTCGAGATATCAAAAATGTCGAGGACTACATCATGGGGCTGAGATTTAAGGTTATGACTTTCATTGTTCATCGTGTAATTGGTACAACATCAACACTTGACTATGTGCATTATCTCTGTGATTGACTGAAGCGTGTACGTATTTACCAAAAACAAAGAACAGATGTAATAGAGAAGATCAATATTAGACAATTTTTTTGTTAAGATATGATATCTTTTCTAAAAAAACCTAACTGTAGAAGTCACTTGAAAATTATTGCATCATAGTGAGTGATGATATTATCATCCACATGGGAAATTCATCTATAGGTCTGTGCAGTAGCTATTTACTGACATAAAGATAAAGATTTGGGCATGTGGCTTAACCATAAAAACCAAGTAATTTATGATGTTGAGCAATCAACTTGATGTGATTAAACTTTCTTATGGTTTAAGCATATAAAATTTTTGGAGAAGTTACTAGTGTTGGTTGTCAGCATTTGATGAATACTATATGAAGTTCATGATCCTTGTGCTTCTGTAACGTCTATTTCAAATTCTATTTATAGGAAATTTAGGCATTCTGACTTATTAATTTCAAATAGGAAAGGAGACTAGTTAATTGTTTTGCTTATTGAGTACAACATAAGATTGATGGAGATGATTCTGGAAACATACAATCAATGGTCTTGCTGTTGTGTGATTGAATTTAAGAATCTTTACTTCCTTGCACACCTCATCCAATCCTTTTTCTTGGTCTTATCATCTACATTATATTCTGGTTTTAACATTGCCAACTTTGGTGGCATATTTGGTTGCAGTTTCTCAGCATTAAAGTTTTGCGCAAGTATTTAGCACATGAGATGCGGATCTCATCAGCTAAGTTGAAGGCAGACCCAGAGCGTTTAATTGATGATTTCGTCTTCATGTGTTTGTTCATTGGGAATGATTTTCTTCCAAACTTACCATCACTGGCAATAACTGAGGTTGGGAAACAAAAGCTGCCTTTTGTGTGGCTATGTGCGTTTCTTAGAGAAATATATACTGATTTTGTTTATTAGATGCAAATTAATCATATTTTTGTGGAAGAAAAAATTTTCTGATTGGTAATTAATGAGAAAAATGAAAAAATTTTCTGATTGGTAATTAATGAGAAAAATGAAGTGATAGCCCTTGATCATTATGTATGTACTGAACAGAAACCTATATAACCTACTATGAAACTACTTTAGTTGTTTCATACTGTTGCCAATTGCATTTCCCAAGTAAAGCACTATACGTTGTGCTTACACTTGCATGGTGTTTTTCCCCCCCCCCTAAATCTGTCTGTACATTCAATTGCTAATAATGTTGATTTTGATAGGGAGCCATTACTTTGCTAATGAAGGTTTACAAAAAGGAATTTGTTCGGATGGGTGGTTACTTAACCAATTCTTTTGAGGTGCGTAGCTCAACACTTATGTGTGAAGCTAACTTGCTTGAATATTTCTACTGAAATTCCTGTTTTTATCATATTGTATTCATTAACTATTTGCTTTATTTGTTTGTTAGTTTTTGTTGGCACATGTATGCTGTATGGTATTTGATGTTTGCTGACATTTTTTGTCTAATTATTAGCTTGATTAGCTTGGTTGATTGGTCATTAAGTTGATAATCAATTCATTATATGGTGTCATGTTTCCTTTTCTTTTTTGGTCTTTGATCGGGAGGTATCTCCACTTATTCAATCCATTTTGGACGATCCATTTGTTTCCTTCAATATTCTCTTTATTCATTTGATTATTTTTTATATGAGAAGTATGTAAGAGCTGGATGTAAATTAAAAACAGAACAGGGGACTATCGAAAAGCCATACTGATATAGCTATTAAAACTTTTTTTTTGTTTTTTACCCATTGATCATGTAATAAGTGTTCTACAGGACAAGATTATTGACATCTAATCTTCTAAGTGATTTCAGTTGTTCAAGAAAGTAATAACCTCATGCTAGCATATTTCAACTTGAAGTCCCCCTTTTCTGTTTTGCATAAAAATAATTAACAGGGAACACCCTTACGATGATGTTTTCTCACAATGTTATTTCATGTGGGAAGTAACTCCAACAAAAGGTCATATTAGACCATCAAAGAATGTGTTTTCTATGTTAAAGGTGAGAAAGATTGAAAGAGCAATGACATCGTTTTAATTAGTGGAGATAATGTTGTTGATGGATTGAGATGGCGTTTTGTTGGACAAATAGACTGGTGTTTTGGGGAAACAACACTGTTGGAACGCTCAATGATCAACAATTTTTATGGAAGGTTGACCGAAAGGGATTTCATTACAAAATTAATTTTAGACTACATAACCCTTCTCTAAAATGGATCAAACCACAGGAATGTACAGCCTGATTTTCCCAATATTAGACTATCATCAATTGTACAATGATTTTGTTCTTTCAACCACATCCATCATGGTAAGCACATGATCTGTATTCCTTTTTGCTAGGCTTTGCAGCCTTTTATTACTATAATAATTCATTTATGAGTGCGAGGGTGTGTTAATCAGCCTTTTATTACTATAATGATTCATGGTTGAAGGATGTTTTAAGGAAACTTCCAACTACATTGAGGGCGTCCTTAATGTGACCAAACATATTGTGGACATTGCTTAAATTACACCTTCTTTGTAATTGCTTATCAAAATCTTAAGTGATAAAGACGTTCATGTTGTTTTTCTCTTTTAAAAGCAGTTTTGGATGATTATATTCCAGGTCCTTGGCATCTTAGATTATACATAGATCCATTATCTTTTTCTCAAATGAAAATGCATCTTGTAACTATGCAATTGGTGATATTAAACTGGACCATTGTTGTCAAGTGTCTGCCAGTCGTGTGGCTATGTTAATCTAATTTACATTCCACACAGCATCGTCTACGTGATTTTTTATTTTGAGGCATCACTGAAATTGTTTCTTTCTCAACTTGTTAGTGCCTTTCTTTTTTGGATTTGCTTTGTAGATAAACTTGACGAGGGTGCAGCACTTTCTACAAGCTGTAGGATCTCATGAATCTTCTATCTTGAGAAAGCGTATAGAGGTTCCTATTTGCTTCTCAATAACTTGTTGACATATCTATAATCAGACTTAGCTCTGAATTTTTACTTTTTTTATTTAGTTTCTCGATCATAAAAGTCACTTTCAATCTATGATATATGCACATCCATTCGTCCACTTCATCATCTACCAGTTGTTTAATTTTGCCCCATTTTTTTTCCTTATTGAGCATCCCATTGTTCATTATTTCGGTACCACAGATCTTCATTACCCATTTTTTATGGAATATGCATGGGTTAGTAATCTGGAAACCATGTAACCAGCACTGACATAAATTTTGATGTATTATCTTGAAGACTAATTTCTGCTGTTGGCAGAAGCGAAAGAAAAGACACAGAAAGATCCGATTTGCTTCAGCAAAAAAGCCCGTCTCTAATGCTTCTGATTCTCAATTTCTGTGCCACAATAATACAAAAACTGATGGAAACTATGGATCTGCTCTTACCTGGGAGACATCAAGCCTATGCCAAGATTCAGAAAACGTGATTATTCTTTTTGTTTAGAGTTCCAAATTGTTCAAGTCTGTGTTATATTCAATGTACAATTGAGTTCAAAGTTGTGTTACATAAACTTCACTAAACTGGCATGGGGACATCTAAACTGACAGATTAATCTCCTGATTCTTCTTACTTACAGTAGCTACTGTTTTACTTGTTAAGTTTTGTTCTTTAGTTCTTTATACTTTCAGAATATGCAAAATAAAGGGTTTCTAATTCTCCTATTGTAAATTCCTTTTGATAGATAATACAGGAAGAGGAGAGTTGGAAGGTAAGATTCTATGATACAAAATTTGAGGCTCAGACAGAGGATGATCGTCACAGAATTCGGAGTCATGCGGTGAGGCAAATGGATTGAGCAAGTTATCCTTGAATGAACTAGTTTTTGCTTGCATTTATAGGTTTATTTGTAGCTCTAGTTTTGTATCTGACAGTTGAGAGCTCTGATAATGTAAAAACTTAAAGGATTGACTGTTCACATATTCTTGATTTTGACTGCTCTTGAAAAATTTTGATTTTTGTTTCTGATTTCCTCGTCTGTTTGATGCACTTCATTTTTCATTTGTCCTGTGTGTTGATTGAGTCATCATCTGTTTTTGTTTAGTTGCTTTGTCGGTTATCTTTAATGCAGTCACTGCTATATATGTAGGTGTTTAAATTTGTGGAAGGGATATGTTGGGTCATGCGCTATTACTATGAAGGAGTATGCTCGTGGAAATGGTATGCTGTGCTTTCACTATCTTTTATAGGCTTCATTTTTATATGCTCATGAAAATTAAATGTCTGACAGCCAAATCAGTGAAAATGTGCCCCGGCTATATCTATTTTTTGCTAGGTCAATCATCAAATAATTATAAGATTATTGACTCTAGTTTAAAAGTAAAGTGGTGCGGGATCTAGTTGGATGAGATATTTTTACTTGATTAGTTTGATGACATATTGATTAATTTGAATGTTTCGAAATCAACATAATCATGATCAAGCCCAATGGGCTGCGTTAATTCCCTTCAAGATTTGAGGAATTTTGCTTCTAATTGTCTGCTGTATTTTTCAACATGATCAGATTTTCTTCTTGTTTCAGAACATACTTTTGGAGCTTTCGTTGACTTGGGTCCTTACTTGCATTGTGAATTGGAATAAGTGCAATGTTCAATACATGAATCTATCCATCCTATTATGTTCCTTGTCACCTATAACCAACATGATTCCTCTTTTATTCTTGTTTAGTTTGTAGAATTGTGGGACATGGGTGCAATATGAATACTGTTGGCTTGCAAAATCTTAACATCATCCATCTATATTTGCCTTCTTGGAATGTTCACAGATCATCTCTAATTGTATGAACAATTCTTTTAGGTTCTATCCATATCATTATGCACCATTTGCCTCAGATTTTCATGGTTTGGATAATTTGGACATTCGCTTCACACTTGGACAACCTTTCAAACCATTTGATCAATTAATGGGTGTACTGCCTGCTGCAAGGTTTTTTTTTTCTTTTTTTTTATGTTAACTCGTAATGTTTGGTTATTTTGATTTTTGTAAATAGAAATTGACCCGATTTTGTACACACCAGTGCACACGCTCTTCCATTGTTTTATAGGAAATTGATGACTGATCCATCATCACCCATATTGGATTTCTATCCCACAGGTATAGTTATACGAGTTAACATAGTGAGTGATTCAGGATATCTTATTTTGACTATTAATTGTTGAATGCTATTGCAGAATTTGAGCTTGACATGGAAGGAAAGCGTTTTCCTTGGCAGGTGAATTTTGATTCTTGATCCTTTGTTGATGCTTAAAATTGGTTATGGTTGAAAAATCTATATAACTTATGTATGTGCATGTATGTTTGTAGAAGTAGATATTGACTTAGGCATATTTATAGGTATATCTGTTTGGTATGTTAATATTTTACAACTTCTGCACATTTCATGATTGCCGGTACCTCTTCCAGAAGAATATGCTTATCAACTTAGATTTTTTACTCTTGATGCGGAGTTCTATCTCAAATAACAGGCTATTTGTAAATTGCCATTCATTGAAGAGACTCGACTTCTTTCTGAGATTGCAAAGGTGGAGCATACGTTGACTGTAAGTTCTATATTTCTTTGAAATTTTTCTACTTATCATTGGTTTAAAATTTTAGGCTGCATGCATGCTTTCAGTGTCCCAGAGCTTTTTACTCTAAGGCAAGTAAATCATTGATCCACTCATGTTTGCTTGTGTAATGGTGCTGACTTAAAGTTTGTGCAATTTGTAAATCGTTGATCCACTCATGTTTGCTTGTGTAATGGTGCTAATTTAAAGTTTGTGCAATTCATTTTATTATCATCTTGCAACCCAAGTCAATATTAAGAATACAAAAGACATAACCAGTCCAACATGGTTTTCAAATGTAATTTGATAAGATGTGGTCTAAGTTAACCAAAGTAAAGGTGTAATTGTACTAATCTTCTTAAAAAAGCATGCTTATGGTCATTAGGAAATTAGGAGCAGACATGAAATGAATAGAATGTAAATAAGTAACAAAGAAGTATAGTTGGTAAGATTACAGCTGGAAGCTGATTGGTTCTTTCTAATGAGGTAGAAAATAGTAGAAATCAAGAACGAAGTACAAATTTCAGACTGAGACAGTAGGAATTGTATATGTGGTTAGAACAGGTATCATTCCTTTCATTATAGGAGTCTAAAATTTGGCTGGAGTGTAAAAAGGCCCTTGGATTTCCTGAACTTTATATAGCTGGTTATGTAGGTTCGTAATGCTATGTGATGAACAGCTTTCATTATGTGTAGAATCTGTTACCCTTGTTTCAAATTTACTGTGAGTGAAGTTGGCGGTATCTTTGTACGAAACATTTTACTATTTCTCATTTGTAATTTAGGTTGAAGAGAGACAAAGAAACAGTTTCCGAATGGATACCCTGTTTTTTCATTCCTCCCATCCTTTGGCAGTCACAATGACTTCTTTTCCAGAGCAGAATGATCATAAAGAATTGCCAGGATATGAAACCCCAAAACAAATTGACCCACAAATCAGGTTTATGTTCCCACATTTTCAGTGCTTCTGAATGCAGCACTTCTAGTCATTGCTTTTCACTTTTCTGTTTAACTTGAGTGATAATTGAAATTGGTTGTTTCATTAGCATTACATATTATGGAATTCATAGTTTTGCTATTTTTACTGCTTTCCTGTGATTGTAAAATTTGTTGTCATTTTTTGTAAATCTAATTCCTCTTTCCAGTTCCATGATTATACATGAAGGTAAACATTTTTGCACAATTAAAGCTGCAAGACGAGGGGAAATAAGTGCTTTCTTTTTGACAAATTGCATGAGTTGGAAAAGAAATATAAAAGGTTCAAATTCAGCTATGCTCTATTGGAAATTTGGGCACACATGGACAAACATCATTTCATTCTGAAATAAAGATATATTTGCAGTCTTGTATTATACCTCTTGGTGCCATTCTCCCTTTCTGTGAATCAATTTCTCAATGTCCTGTCTTGTTTGTGGTTCTCTGTTCTGTATTGAGCGATTGAGAAGACATCTTTGGATTAAAGGACTCCTTTTCTATTGCTCTCTATTGTTTTCCTTTTTCTTTTGCATAACCTGCTGTTACAATTCTCATACTTGAGGGTGACAATCTGTCTTCTCAATTTCTTACGGGACCAACTAAATGGCCAGCAGTTGGTGGCCTTTAGTGGCCATCACTGCCAAATAAAGAAACTTTCCTTAATTTTTTTTTGGCTATTTATGGTATTAGTGGCTACCAATATCAATTGCGCCTCATACTTATTTTCCTGTCTTTATTGATTTGAAGTGCAGTTACTTTCTCAAAAATTTTCCTTCTAATGAATTCTTCTATTGATTTTCTGTTGCGAACTGATATTCTGATTTATCTTTAATGTTATTGAGTGGTTAAAATGCCACAAGTCATTTCCATAATTTTTCACATTATAGATGATTTAACATATTTATTTCAATAATGTAGTGGTGGAATGAATGGATATATTTGTGTTTCTGTTGATCCGGTCCGGCCTGGGGAACTTTATTCACCTATTGATGGCATGCCAATGATTACAAACAATCAAGTGTTGTAAGTTTGTTGAGTATAGCAATGTTACTTTGTTTACTGCATTACCATCCCTTAATCTCTTTCCTGTGTTTTTTTTTTGTCAGATCTGTTTTCTACAAATACCCTCAATTTCATCCTCACTGTCCCAGGCTACCAGCAGCAGTGATGTTGCCCCATACGGTGTGTTAGTTTTGTTAGAAACTTAACGAGCCCCTTATTTATTGTTTATACTGATTCTGTTTGCTCATATTTGCTTGCCATTTTTGTCAGCATATGAATAAGTCGTATAATTTACCACCACACCCTTTTTGGCATGAAAAGTCAGTTTCCAGAAATGTGCTTCTTCCAAGGTAAGACTTTGTAACTAGACGTGGAAACTTATAGCTATTTTAAGGTGGGAACATCAGTTGGCTAATAATGAACCATTAACTAAGCCAGAAAAGGCTGTTAATGTTGTGTATTATCTGCATTGCATTTAATTCTTTTCCTCTTTGTTCTTATCTTGTGATTTTCGTAACACTAGCATTTTCTATTTAATGCCTGTTTAAGCATTCACGTGGCTTATGTGCTTCATATGATAATGTTTCTCTGATCTTAGTGGATATGAGTCAGTACCGTTTCTTATTTATGAAACTATTATGAAGATATCAAAAGTTTATAGCCCTATTAACTTGATTACTTTTACTTATTTCATTTTTGTGCAACAGTTCCTATTTTGTTTACCTGTGTTGACTTGTGATTTTCTGGTCTTGGTAAGGCCAATTTCTCAGTTGGCTACGGGCTCTCAACTATCTAAAGCGACTCAACTGTATTCCAAATGTGGTGCTATTAAGGATCCAGGTTCTAGCCTGGGAAAAAAGGAAGGAAAAGTCAAACCCAACAAAAGTGGATCTGATAATGACCCACATTTTGCAACGACATTTAAGAGTTGCATTTCCACGGAGCTGATGGGTTATCAAGTTGACAGTGCTGTTGCAAAACGGATAAAAGAAATAAAATTAGTCAAATCCAACAGGCATGCTGTTCATGCACAGAACAAAGCGAAAATGTTGGACAGTTGTATCATCATGAAACAGATGGAAGTTGGTGATGGAGAAAATAAGAAAGCAGTACCAACTAAGAACAAAAAAATGAAATCTGGGAGAAGTGAAAAAAGCAATGTTGAGGAGGTCTCATATAATGTTGCTCAGGATTCAGAGAGTTGCATTCTTGAAGAACATAAAACAGTTGATGTTAATTTTGTTCATCTGGCAGAAGAGGGTGCTAACATAGAAGGGATATCTAATAAAAGAAAACGAAAATCTAAGAATGAAGGATATAGTGATTCCATTGAAAATAGCAGTGCTCAGGTGGGGGGTTGCGTTCTTATGAAGAGTAAATGTGATGTTTTACATGCAAGTGTAAATAATGCGACCATAACAACAACTAACCAAGCAATACTGAAGGAAAGTGAACATAGCACTGCAGAGAAATCAGAGATTGGTAGCAATGAAAAGCAGCAGGAAGCTGAAGATGTTGATGCTATTATCAATTTGACGATGGAAATGAAAACAGAAGTGAAATCCAGGAAAAGGAAAAGGAAGTCTGAAAAGAAGCCAAATCAAAGTGCTGGTAGCATGGATAACATTAGTCAGGATCTTGGGGATTGCATTCTTGGGGAACAAAATCAAGCTGATTGTAACCATGCAGGAGATCAGGCCTGTGCGAACATCACTTTGGAAATGAAATCCAGAGAGAGAAAGCAGAAACCTAGAAAAGCTGACTGTGTCCCATATAATGATGTTGAGAAATTGGATATTTGCAACAATGTCAAGAAATCAGAGACTCTTGTTAAGGAGCAGCAGGATGCTGACAATGTCCATACTGATGCATACGAGTTGAAGAATGTTGGAACAGAAGTGAAATCCAATAAAAGGAAACAAACATCTAAGAAAAAGAGATATAGAAGACAATTGTGTCAACATTAACAATGCTGGGAGTTATATCCAAAGTGAAACCTAAGAGAAAGAAGTGAAGATCAAAGGAAACCTCAATGCATTTATTGGTCTGCTAAATAGTAGTCTAGAGGAAGGGGTGTATGATATTCTAGGAACCTGGGAAGACAAGGATCAGGATCTGGCATTTACAAGATACAGTGAAAACCACACAAATACCAGTGCATTGAAGGATCCAAACACAGAGATGAGAAAAGCTATAGGGTTTCAAATAAATATATATAGGGAGTGATTCTCATTCATAGAAGGGGAAAGATAATTGGTGTTAAGTTTGATCAACTGGAGATTAGTGTTCCTGTGAAATTTAGGCAAAGTCAGAGGACCAACAGAGTCCGATGGATTCTGAAGCATTGGTATTCTCGCTGAATCTAATATGTGTATTCAACCCTTTTACAAAACATTATGGTCTTGAGTATATTGCAGAATAGAGGCTGAACTACAAGAACTAGCAAATGGTGCAACACAAAAGACTGGTGGACTCTGCTAAAGTTGCTTTTAAGTGAAATTATTGTTTTGGAGCAACTCATTTTTTCTTTGTTACATGCCATTTATTCATTTAAGAGTGGGTATATTTCTTCTGAGATTTGGGAAGTTATATTCAGTATGTTTGGTCTGAAACAATGTATATGCATTTCAGTGAAATGTTAAATTTGTCTTCCAAGGTATTTTATTCATTTGATGTAGAGTTATTATCTGTATGGACCAGTTTGTGATAATATGATGAATCTTGGTCCTAGTTAAGTTTGCGCCTTATGTATTGGTTTATGGTCACAAGGAGCAGCTTCTGATAGCATAGTATTTTCAGTATTTTCACTTGACCACAACTACTGTAGAGCATACCAGCAATAGAAGATAACAGCAGACCCGAAAGCAGGTAGTGTGCTTTGGAGCTCATCCTCCCCATCTTGAAAGGATAAGCAAGTCAGCACAAATGCACAGCTAAATTAGGAAAATTTAAATAGGGTTGGATGATCTTGAATACTTTTGTATATAAAAGGCGCCGGCTAAGGTAGTTGCTCCAGCTACTCGAAGTGGCTTTCTGGCATTGTTCCTGATCCATTTCAAACTTCCATCCTAGAATGTCAACCACTAAATTGACTAGAGAAGTAAACGGTAGGAACGATGTATGCATGGTAAGTTAAAGATTCCATTAGACAATAAAAAGAGGATAATTTATCAAAATAATAATAGAAAATGCTTAGGATAGCAATTGCGTGAAAACTATGAAGTTAATGCAGTTCAATCTACTCTGCATGGATCTCAATGAAGGCAAGTGTTAATCATGAGCATGACTGGAGCTAGTAATATCAACAGCTAGAGATCAACGGTTCCGAGTTCTCATCTCTTGATTCAAAAGCTTTTCTTCATTAGATAAATTTGAATTGTTACAAGAGATAAGCACTAGAGAATTGTATTTTGCAAATAGGACACAATATATCTCATATGACTGGAAAAATGGCCTAATATTAAAAATTGGTCTTAACTTAATTGTCTGTTCAAGCCCCAGCTCTTAAATGTAACATGCTAGATCATTGGATAGCTATAGATACACAGATCATACAACCTCAAAATCGTGTTGGTCTTCTGTGAAGTACAGTACATCAACTCATAAACAAATCTGTCATCATCCATTCAAACTAGGCAGAGAGTAAGGCACTAATTGACGTAGGGCAGTATTTGTATGAGTATGAGGAAGCTAAAAACTAGGTTATTTAATGGTTGGACATTGAATTTTCATGAAGAGAATAACGTGGAGGTGGGAAACTAAATCGTTTCCACCAAAATTCAAATTAAATTTTAACGTTTTAGTTCGATTAAAAAGAATTTAAAGACTTTTTGAACATTAAAAAAATAATCTTATCATTTTGGAAAATTAAAAAAAAAGTCTCAAGTTAATAGTTTGCTCTGCTTCTCGCGACATAATATATGTTTTAAGACCATATTTCACATATACAGCCTACCTGGTAGGAGAAACAAAAATTGTATTTCTCCACACTTTAGTCAAATGTCTAAAATTGTTCGTCGCTTTCATTGCTAGACGGCAACGTTTGCAATTTAATCAATTGCTGTCATTTGGCGATGACCAGATTAGAAGGGATTGGATTATGGAAAATGAAGTGACTATAAAGCATTATATGCGTTTTGAATTACACTTGAATCAAATAAAATATAAACAGAGCTCTCTTACGCTTAATTCTCGCTTCAAGCTGTATAGAGTAAGGCAGTGGTTTTTCGTTTCCCTCTCTAGAGAACTCGGTAGAGAGAGTTGTATTTGTGGAGAGATAGGTGATGGAAATGTACTTGTTGCATCTAGCTATGGCAACTCTGGTCAAAGTTTCGTCGGTGGCAATTTTAACCTATTATATACACCAGAAAATGTTAACGCATACCTATAAAAAATTAAAAAATCTATGAAAAGACATCTAAAGCTAGGAAAGAATGAAAGAAAGTCTATTACTGAAAAAAGCGGTGATGTTGTTCTGTTTGCTAGGAGAGAGTAAGCATTCGGACCTCCTTTTTAGATCTTCTGTTCCATATGCCCAATGCCCATTCTGTGCCATTCATTGTTAGCCATACATTTTTCAATAAATAAATAAAATATGTGGCTGATAATAGATAGCACAGGGTAGGCATTGGGTAGATGGAACAAGTGATCAAGCTCCTTTTAAACCAGATACAAGCGATCACTCAGCAATGAACATTAATTGAAAGCAGCTGAGGAGGACTACTTATCCTTTACGGGAATTGAACCTATGTCTTCGATATTAAAGGATGATGTCTTAACCATTGGATGAAAGGGCCCAAAAAGCCATTTTTCATAAGCCTCATCTCACCTCCGATAATAGAAATGCTTCATTTATTTGTTAGTTTATACCCTACAATTAATCGACTTGTTGTAGTTTAGTAACAAAATGATTTAAAGGGATAAAGTCTACGAGATAATTATACATTCTAAATGAAATTATAATGAGATTATAATTATAAGATTCATATTATATTTATGTATTATCCCTAAATTATTCTTAGTCATTATTCTATTAAGACTAGACACTAATAGAATATAAAAAGGCTAGCACATATTATGCTTTTCTTTATGAAGGAAGCAATCATAAGTTAAAGTATAGAAATACTTAAACAAATGTGTGGGTGTTTGTTAGAGAACATGTTCATCGAACTAGCTTGATATGAGAAATCCATTTAAAATATTACTTGTATGTTTATGAAAAATTTTATTGTAATCATTGTATAGCTGATTCTTTAACTTGAGGTCTCTAAAGTTATCTTATAAAGGAATTGCTATATTTTGATACTACTTATGACCTATTCTAATTACGGTTAGCTTATTCGATAGCCATTCGATGTTGCATGAACTACATAGAGGTAGTTGAGTGATTAAGATAGTATTTATCACCCTAAAGTAATTAGGAAGAATTTGTTATTCTCGATTAATATTTATTTGAGAAATCTTTGGCCATGCTGGAATGAAATTTTGTAAATAGTTTACGAATTTTATTAATTGAATCAAATATTTAATGGTGGTTGGATTCGAAATGTATTAGAGATTAATTCCATGTTCTATGTTTAATCGGAATATTGTATGATGAAATGATTGAATTATACAAAAAAATCATGTAGGGAAAGGTTAGTCAAAACTACTTTGACATTCCTAAATATTTTGGTGGTCATGATGCATTGCCAGATGTCAATCTCGATATATGATTATACATTGTTTAATTATAATTAAAGATAAATTAAAATTTTTTAATTTATCTAATTCTAATTATGAATTAGAATTATAATTTATAATCTTTGCTAACATATTTTAATTTATCTTTAATTCTAATTATGAACTAGAATTATAATTTATAATCATTATCAATATATTTAGGGATCTAATAGGTCTCTTATAAAGAATGTGTTGAAGAAAGTAAATATATGTTAATGAAGTTAGGCTTAATTATAAAGTTTGAGAAATTTTATGATTCAATATCAGATATTTAATAAATAAGGATCAATATGAGATATTGGATTTTATTTGAGCATAATTGATATTTAATTAGAATTATCTATAATTCTAATTAAAGTTTAATTGAATTAGAGTTTAATTTCAATTAAATTACTAACATATCCAAAACTTATTATAAGTAGGCTTAAGCTTTAATGGAGCTAACATTTCTTGCTTAACCCTCTAAGTTTTCTCAACTTGTTCTACGGATATCATTAGAGGCCAGACACTTGTGTAGCTATGGTGGTTGAGATGGACTAGTTTTGGAAACGGTTTGTGGGATACGACAAGAAAAAGATCAAGCTTCAGAATAAGGTACGAATTAAGATTCACACTTAATCATTTTATAAAATATAATTGATCTTAGTTTTTAGGAAATCAAAATATGAAAAGTTTTGTAATTATTCCACTGCGGTTGGGATCAGATCCCATCCCAATTTTCTAATAATGGTATCAAAGCAAACTTTTAATTCTATAGTTTGGTTAAATTCGCTTGATTGTTATTGCTTTAATTAAAATACTAAGGCTTAAAATATTTATTGATTAGTGAATTTGTAGAATACATATAAAGATTAATTAGTCAAGACCTCATGTTCTTGATTATAAAAATTTAACACACTCAACCTTATCCTTTTTTGGAAAGCTTACAATGTAAATTGTATCTGTTTTGGAAAACTATTTTTTTATATAGTACTCTAGATATTGTATTTTTGCATCAAATGTGATAGGTGTACTTCCCTACAATCTTATATATGATAATAAAGAGTTAAAATATACACATCAATATAAAACATCCAAATTAACGGATCAAGAAATGGCTTTATCAGGCTAAGATTATTTCCATTCTTATTAATGGATAAAGAAAAGTAACTTTTGAAGTGATTTCTTATGGCTTTAATCACCACGTGGGAGAATTTAGTATAGAATTTCCTAATCTAGGGAACATGCAAAGGAAATCACTTTGAGGAGTGGAAAGTAGCTAACAAATGGAGTTAAGGGAGAAGTTAAAGAGAGAGTGCTATTGAGGAGGAAGAAAGGAAGAAGGATAACAAAGGGAAGAAAGAAGTGAAAAATATACCAACCCAAAATTCCTTATCAAGAAAGAATAAAGAATAAAGAAGAAGAAGATGGATGAGAAACTCATTAAAGTTTTAGAAATATTCAAACAAGTTTTCCAAGGAAATTTAAAGAAACAATCGAAATTTGGAGGAACTGTTAGCTCTTATGCTAAATAAGGAATGCTCAATTATTCTACAAAAAAGTTGGCAACAAAATTAAAGGGATCTAGGGAATTTAACTATTTCTTTTATTAATTATAGGTCATCTATTGATAATTAATTGATTTGGGAGCTATAATCAATTTAATTCCCTATTATGTATTGAATAAATTAGGTGATAAGTGCTAAATAGACTATGTTCTTAGCATGATTTTAACAGCATTTTGCTTGTCTTGGATTATTTTAATATTACTTTGTAATTAATATGGTTTATATTTTATTTATAGGCCTTGTTTTAGCTTTTCAATGAAGAAGGAACAAATTAGGGCAAGTTTGAGCCTACTTGGAGAAGATTTGACATGATTTGGAGGAATATAGGTCAAACAGGGACCTATGTTCTCAGAAAATGGGACAAACACAACCTCCTGTTCCATTACGATGCATTCTATTTTGAACAACATATAATATGAACAATCACTAGTTAAATAAGGACCCATTTTCCCTAACATTAAGCAAACACAACTTTTTTTGAATATGCAATTAAATTAATAAATGTTGAGGGATTAAACCCTTTGCATAATTTCTGCATAATTCCTTTGAAATGTAGGAGTTAAAAGACCATATAGCTTGGTCCACTTTGGGGCTCGTTAAGCAGAAAAAACAACATATGTGACCCTTCTCTCGTAATACATACTTTTTACATGCAAGGTAATAGCTTTTGGACCCAAATGTAAAGAATCTGCTTCATTGCATTGAGTCTTTCAAAATATGAGCTTCTTATGCTATTCTTGATTCCTCTTTGCAAGATTATTTAGCTGATCTCTCGTAACTTTGCCTTGTGTTCCAAGTGTTAAGCAATTTTAGACATTTGTGTCACCATGATCTCTTCCTTAACTTGGCCATTGGGGTTGCATACAAAGCTAAATATCATCTTTGGAGGCTTGAGTGTTTTAATCTCAGTTGGAAATATTAGAGTGTAGCTCAGGTTATCACGCTTCATATTCATCATCTTTCTATAAGTGTTGAGATTACTTTCTAGATTAGTAACAATTGTTCATACATACATTTGAGCTCTAAATTAATCTCTAGTGATACCTTTGATTGTTTGCTAAAATTGTTTTATTAATTCAACAATAGTTGAAATGATGTGAGTTTGAAACCTTAGCTTGTTTTCTTGTGGTAACTATTAGTGATAAAGTAACTATTCTAAATGAAATGCTAATATAATAAAAATCATGTATGGCTTTAGACATCAAAAGAGTTTGATGTCATCCTTTAGCTTATGTTACAAGTTTTGCACCCCTTTTACTATTAGACACATTGAACAAAATATAACACTTATATGGTAAGATACATAAATTCTTCTTCAGTAGAGTAGCTTTTGATAAATATCTTCTTCATGCTTAGACTAGACTTGAAACACTCTCTGAATATGCTCTCTCCAAACTTCTCACACCCACCTACTGAATAAGATTTTGAATAAGAATTGTCGGTTATGAGCACTCCACTTTCCTTTTAATAACTTGTGAATTGTGTCCCTCCAAGTTAATGCATTGTAGGTTAAGGAAATTAGATTTAGGAATCTCCTCTATAGCCATCCAGAATAATTATAACCCTATTTTTATGGCTTTAAGAACCTATTCTGAAAATGAATCATCAAACTCGTGATAAATGAGCTATTAAGCCAACACATGTGTAATCCAAACCAATGCTATTAACCCCTTTTTGATGGTGATTTTTACATAAATTAGGTTTTTTCTAATTAAGAAAATTAGCCTATTATGGTTTTTTGCTTGTCAAAATTTTAGGCTTTTCTTAAGATAAAAACGAGAGAGACATAAAGGAAAGGAGGGAGTGGCTTATGAGGCTAAAAGTAGTTAATAAGGTCAAATTGGATGACTCTTATTTCAAGAAAAAAACATCTTTATAGTTAAGAGAGAAGTTCCTTTAATATTCAATCAAGAATATCAAGATTGAAGGTCCATGATAATGAGTTTTTTTGTTTTGTGTTATTTCTTATTTATTTTTGGTTTTCTTTACTTTGCCATGAACTAAATTAATAGATAGATTTAGATGGGATGAACCCTAAAATTATTGTTTTGGGTTGATTTCTTAATTATTGAAAAACCTAAGTTTTATTTTGAATTATTCATGTTTATATTGTTTTGAATTAAAATATTCTAGCATTTTGATTCAATTTTATATTTCTTATATACAGATTAAAAAATAATATGTATGAATAATAAAAGTTGCATGGAATCCTAGAGATAGGACTATATAAATCTTTTAGATTATATTCAAATCTATTATGGAAATTTATATAGCAAGTTTCTTAGAGGTTTTAAATAGAAAGAAATTTCAATCAATCAAATTAAGGATAGGAGATGTATGTCATGAGAAAGAATAAAGTTTTAATTTGTAATTTTTACTAATACAATAAACTAGGATTAATTATTGAATCAAGATAAATCTAAGCATATAAAGGTTATATTGGATTTCTTATCTAGATCTTATTTGTCTATTATTTGTTTCAATCTTGTTTCATTACTTTGGTTTGGTACTTTGGATTACCTTAGTTAATTTTATATTAAAAATAAATAATTGACTTTATTAAATTGGATAATAAAAAGAAGGTTAGTACTATAAATGTAGTCTTTGTGGGATCAACAATCGTATTCAACTAAGCTATACTATAAAAATGATAAGGGCACTTGTCTAGAGATCTTTATAATAGCTTTAATTGGATACACATAAATGACATTTAAGTTTTCGACAATGTTGTTGGGGGGTAACATATTAGGAACATTTTATTTGTATTAATCTACTCACTTTCTTTTTGAACTTTTTAATTTTTAATTATTTTCGAACTTTCTTTCTTCATCTTAATTATAGTTGAAATTTAGGATTAAGTTCTTTGGTGTATGACTAGGAGTAGTCCTAGAATACTATTGGAGCTCTAAAAATAAAATAAAATTTGATTTAAAATTTAAGAGAGAGAAACCTAAAAGTTTTGAGAATGTAGCTTCTAGATATAATAACAAGATAAGGAGGACATCGCACTACGAGGGACTATACTAGACCATCACTCATTGGAACATAATCTAGCACTACTAAGCCAATGGTTTAGGCCAATAACTTTAAGATAAAGTCTAACATGATTTATATGATTCAATAATTTTTGCAATTTGATGATTATTAGATAAGGATGTCAATACACACATCACTAACTTTTTGGATATTTGTAATACTTTCAACGATAATAGAGCTTTGAAAGATGCCATTTGACTACATTGAGGGACAAAGCTAAATAATGGTTGAATTCATTGCCTCTTGGATTTATTACGTCCTTGAAAAGGCTTGTGGAGAAATTTTTAGTCCAATATTTTCCTCCAACATGAATAGTAAAACTCAAAACAATATTTTTTTTTCTTTCCACAATTGTAGAATAAGACATTATATGACATATAGGAGACATGGAAGTAGTTGTTCTGAAAGTTCTAGCATCATACACTCCACTTAGGATTATAGATGAAAATATATCATAGTAGGTTTCGTCATTACAAGAAAACCATACTTTAGCGACGAAAATGTACCAACGGAAAAAATACCTAGCTAATTAGAGATGGAAAATCAATATCCGTTAGTAAAACTGTCGTGAAAAATTTTATTTTGCGACGGACAAAATTGTCGTCGGTAAAGGTGGAGGGAAAACATCCACATAAATTTTTTGACAGAATATAGTGATGAAAACGTCATACCCTTTGGTAAATTAGGATGGAACGCTTCCTACAATTAAATAGCATCGGGATTTACTGATGGATATATTTCCATCTATGAATTTTCGACGGTATAATCATGTCGTCAATAAATTTATTCGAAAATCCTTTGTTTAATAGTGAGCGTCAATTTTTTACCGATGGTAATGTATGCCATTGATGATTTTTTGGCAATCTGCCCACTTCGTCATCAATTTCAAATTAGTCGTTTTAAAAAATAAAAAACGATGTCGTTTTGGTTTGGGGTTAAACTCACCCTGAACCTTCCCCCTCATTTTCTTCTTTGTTCCTTCTCTATTTTTTCTCCTTCCTCGGCGTTGCACATCTGCAGCTTCTCCTCCCCTTGCCATCACCGTCACTGTCGCATGTCTGTAGCTTCTTCACTCGTCGTCGCACTTGGTTTAATTTGGGTATTTGTTTCTCTAACTCTGTTATTTGGAATGTCTATTTTACTCACTGATCCAATATCTCGGTCTCCATGTGGCTTGTAGGTAATATTATCTATCACAGTGAACCATTGTAATATTGTTTACTAGTTTAGTTGCTGAGTGCACATGGAGGCTTGTCTTCTTTAACCGTGGACAATATTGTCTATCTAAAGGAACTTGCAAAATGTAACCCCTGATTGAATCCATATTTTTTTGTCACTAGTTTGCATTTCCTAAAGGTCTGTCTTCAGGTTCAGGAAGGCCAAGGGTAGCTCCAAAGGTCATTTTGCAATATATGTACTTGTTTTTGTGTAAGGCCTTTGATCTGAAACTTTCAAGGCATTTAATATGTTATTTGTAAGGCATTTGATATGTTGTTCTGCGAGGGCATTTTTTCATGTTTGTGGGACTTGATTGAAGTTATGCAAGGAAGTTACGTTGTCATTTTGTGAGGAAATTAGTTTATCATTTTGTGAGGCATTTAGTATGTTATTTTATAAGTTACTTAGCCTTTCATTTTGCCAGACTTGTAATCTAAGATTTCATATGGATGGTGTATAGCCTATCATTTTTTAAAATTTAAATAAGACATTTTTAGACCCTAACATTTTTTAAAACTTGAGTTTAACATTTATGAAACTTTAAGTTTGACGTTTAAGAAGTTGAAATGTTATAAGTCCTTTAAAATGGAATGTGAGTATCTACACTTAAAAAAAGTGTTCAACCATTTCAAACTCAACATTACACAACATACAAGTTGTAGGAGCGTAGATAAAGCTATTCTCAAAGGTCATCGATCAAATGAAGGATTCTTAAGGATTTGTTTATTTTATGTTAGCTTTTTTTAAGGTAGAGGTTTTTAACAATTTTCTACAGAGAGGTTGAAGGAGATGTATGAAGAGTGCTTTTTCCATCTTGTCAAGTTTTCTTGGTCAAGGTTAAGATTTAAGTTGAATATATGCTCAATAAGTGTTGTTTTAGGCATTTGGTGAAAATATAGATGTGAGTTTCGAAGAAGCCAACCTACCAAAGCTAAGTCTAGGATAGAGCTTTTTAAGGAATATAGTGATTTTACTAAGAAAACCCATGTTTGTACATTTGTCACAACAAAAGTGTAAGGACTTTCTAATCCTTATTTTGATGAGGAATTCAACTCTAGCCCCTTCTCTCAATTTGAGTATGTTCATTAATTTCCATGAGGAATTATACTTAGGTTGAATCCTCTAAAAACTTTCCTTATTTAGATAATATACATGAAAATTTGAATCTAACATTTTGAGTAGTTAACAATTAGATATTTAGGGTTTATGAAATTTTGAATCTAACATTTTGATGAAACTTTGAATAAAATATTTTGAATAAATGTTTTCAATTATGATTATTAAATTTGTAAAACTTTGAGTCTAATATTTTTCATTACTGATATTTTATATGATCA
>JAOQML010000006.1:17517067-17540717 GCA_027568935.1 Erythroxylum urbanii | reverse complement strand
TGATGGCATAAGAATTACATGTGTAACACACCAATACCATAGGATATATGCCCGAAATTCTTGAGAATATTCGAGCACATACCCTACAGGAATGACATGTTAGAGCAATCACATATCTTTGAGTATGTTGTAAGACGCATAATGTTGTCATCGATACGTTTGTTTCTATACCACCTCACATCTATGGATATTTTTGTTAACATAAAAATCTGTTGTATTTTGGTTCAGTGGGGAAGTATCTCAAGATTTTATAGGGTATCTGCTTTCTTTTTCCATTATCCACTTTCCACCTTGATGTATCATAAATAGGACATTCTTGAAGATCTTTAATGTCCTTCTGAAAGATATATATATATATATAATCTAAGGTCCCTTAACAATTTTTTTACTTCATAGTAAGATTTGGATAATTTGTGGCCAATAATACATCATTCAGTAACTCAATCAACATGTTAAAAGATTTGTTACTCCACTTATTGTAGACCTTTAAGTGCACCAACTTTGAAACAAAAGATAGCTATCAAAAATCAGAGCACCCCGAATATAATTCTTTATGAGCTACTTCCAATAACTTCTCAAAATGATCTTTTATAATTATATCAAATGTATTAGGTAAAATATTATCATCTATAGTCTCCATATAATTCCCCACATCCTCTAATATTTCTCCTATCCCATCATTTGTGTCATCATTAATATCACTATCATCTACATCATTATTATTATCACCATCATCACCTATATCAACACTTCTAACATTACTTGGTTCAAAACGTTCTCCATGATAAATCTTTCGAGTATAGAATTTATATATGCCTAGGATTCGCAGCTAATTATACACCTCATCTCGTCTTTGATTGTTAAAATTTAAGCAATCTATGTGTGGACAAAAAAATTTACATTATAAACATATTTGATTTTTTGACAAATTTTATAAAAGTCTTCACTCCTTCTATGTATTAACTGGATCATTTCTGATGAGTTATTCAACTTTTTTCTTTATGGATATACAATTATAACTAAGTTACTAACTTATTAAATGCAATTTAGGTTGTAAATAACATAATGGTAAATCAAAATTGACAAATCAAGGTTGAATTCTACTAAAGAATGCAATTAGTTAGCAGATTATGACAAACCGTATAATAAGATATATGACAACATAATGTTTTGTAGTTAAAATGAGCTAGCTTTGAATAAGAAGCATGAACCCATCTCCGGCCCATAGGTACATTCATTTTTATAGAGCAAGAACTTGAAAACCACTTCCAAATGTGTACTAACATGTCATTATGATTATATACATATCTAAAGCAAGTTATATATGTAATATGTTGTGTTATGATACTTAAATTTTAAACTGAAGAAGTTTCAACTTATTTCTAACATAAAGCACGTTTCTTATTATTTAAAATCTCAAGGCTCTAGTAACATTTAAATATTGCCCATGTTTTCTTTCAACCACTCCTTTCTGATAAGGTGTATAAGGATTACTACGTTGGTGTAAAATTCCTATAGCACTTGATAAAAAATTCAGCCATTTGATGATTATAAACTAAGTGTTATTATATGATTATAAACTAAGTGTTATTATCTATAAGTAGTTTTAATGGTGGTCTCAAACTAGTTTGCAATAGTTCAACAAAGTGTTCAATAGTGTGGAAAAGTTGTCTTTTATATTGCATCAGATATGTTCACACACAACGTGAAAAATCATTAATGATAGTTAAGAAATATTGAATTTTAGTTAAAGTTTTCGCTTAAGGCCCCTTAAAAAAAGTACTAAAACATCCTTTGAAAGACCATGATGCTTCTAAGAAAGGGTAATCTTTTTTTTTTGGCAAGTGGACAAACTAGATAAAAAAATTTTAGGTAGAAGGTTTTGTAGTTAAGAAATAAGAGTTATCTTAGAATAGGAATCATGAACCCATTCTATTGTTCCAAATAGAAGAATAACATTTAAACAAAAAAATTTTCTTTATTTAACTCCAGTTACAATGTGAACATGAAATTTTGTGCAAATTTTAATCATAATTGTTCATCCTTCATTATAAAGTACAATTGAGATGGTATAAACAAAAAACTAGAAGCATCAAGTTTGTAGAGTCTTATTTGTTCTTTGCTAACTAATATGACCTTATTTTGGGCCCAGAACACATATACGATAGGTTAAAATGTCACTATGATCTTTGAGACTTTTATTAGTTTGCTAACGGGTAACAATATATACTTAAAATTTGGCACCTATAAAGCTTTATGTTAGGACATATCTGAATGCAATTTGACATCTCTAGTATATGTAATAAAGGTATAGTTGCCATTAGGTAAAAATATTGGTATTGGTGTTCATAATTTGACAAGTTGGTAGAATAATTTTAGAAGTGGTGTCATATGGTTGGTGGCTACTATGTCTACAATCCATGAATCTAAGATTTACTCAAACTTTCACAAGAATTCAAACAATGAGTTTTAAACATACCTCCAAATTTAGAAGCAATAACTGTAAGATTTGATTTAATGTCTACTTTCCCTATCATGAGTGTCAACACCTCTTGGTCGGATTGCATTTGTAATTAGAGTATTAATATCATCATTCTTAATAAGCATAACATAACTCTCAAAAACTTTGCTAAAACTTAAGAAGCATAACAAAACTCTAAAAGCGTTTAGGTAAAGAACGATTGTTACATTTTTATTTCTCATCTCTCAAGACTAGTGAATACATCTTATTAATACTAGGAAAAGGTTCCACTAATAAGATCTGACTTCTAAAAGTTTCAAAGCTTTCATTTAAACCCATTAGGAACTTCACCCTGACCCTACTTGTCAAAGTAGAAATCTTCCTAATAATATCATACATACAAATTGTACAAGCATTTAGGTATATAATCCCTATTTTTCAACTTACAGTAACATATCGCAACAGTGAGAAATGAAGGTTGCTATAAAGAGAGAGGTGGGTAAAGGTGAGAAAAGGAAGCACATCAGTCCATTATTCACTCCTATCAAAAGCCAATTAACACCTATTATAACTCTACATTAACCAATTGAATTGGCCTTAACTTACATTAACTAAGAATGAATTGAAAATATAATTTCCAAGAAAAGAAGAACCCTTCTGAATAGGCAGTACAGATGTTGCAAATTGGTGAATAGGTAGTACAGGTGTTGCAAATTGTTAAAAGATGAAGATAGGCAAAGAAAAATTAGAGAGGTAGTGTCTTTAGATTATCAGTATGGAGAAAATGACATCAATTTAGTGGACAAAACGACGTCCTTTTGGTGAACAAAATGATGTCGTTTTCATTGTTTTTTATTCTTCTTCTTTTCTCTATGAAAATAGTTTTGTAGCAAAAGATTTTTAACTACCAAATTTATTTTCGTAGCTGATAGTTATAGGATCTAAAACATATTTGTGTTTTAGCTATAAAAAATATTTTGTAGATTAAAACATTTTGCCACAAGAATAAGTGCAGTTAAAAAATGTTGCTAAATCTTATTAGCTATGAAAAATATTTCGTAGCTAAAAACCTTTTGCTATAATACTAAGTTGATAGCTAAAAAGTGTCACTAAATCTGATTAGCTATGAATATAAAATGTAGCCTATTCTAAACATAACTAATAATTTTAAAAAACCTATGAAATGTTTTAAATTAGAGGTATTGTTTTAATAGGCTATGATTTGAAAATTTCATAACTAAAGAGTACTCTTAACTACGAATTTCAAATCGTAGCAAAAAAAATCCTGTTTATTGTAATATGGGATATGGAAATAAATACCCCATGCAAATTCATTACAGGGATACAAGTTAATTGTTAATAGTATTATGTCGAGATATGGATGTTAACAGATGGTCTTATAGTCAAATCCTAAATGCTTTAAAGTGATTGATGTTTATACAACTATCAGATATTCCAATAACATACAGAGCTAGTTCTTTACTAGAAGGCAAATTATTTTCAAGGGACTCAATCCAAAAGCTGAAAGTTTGTGGAAGGGAAAAGGAAGCATATTTTTCTTAACGAGGGCTTTGTTTAAAGAAAATTCCTTTTTCTTAGTAGGATTAGAATGATAATTAAAACAAAATCTTTCAAATATCATTTTTTATAACAGGGAAGAAATTGTTGCTTTCCCCTTTACATGCGGAATCTATAAACAATAAGGTAATAACCATATAATTTAACTTCACTAAATATTAAAAATATTCTTGTTGGAAATTATTAAGCAACACATATGTAGTTTTAGCGAAGTTAAACAAATAAATAGAAAATTTAAATTTGTGTAAATGAAAATAAAAAATTTAAAGTTTACGAAAGTTTTTCCATAAGGGAAACTAAACAAATCTAAGTCTAAAACGTTTATTGAATAAAATAAGTTTTGATTTCTTATTTTTCTGGAGAGCTTACAACAAATTGCAATATATAGATCAAAATTAAGTGTTTATAACTGTTTTTATAACAATTTGGATCCGAATATCAATTTTATGTAATGGCAAACTGTTTATAAAAGAAAGACTCAATTAGTTAGATATATAAAATAGTATAAGAATGTGTAATTTAATGATTCAAAGAATTAACCACTAATCTCTCATGATGAAATGAGTATTGAAATTGTTTAATATCACAATGAAGCCAAAAGTGTTAGAATCAATTAAAATTTATGTTAACGGTATGATAAATGCTTTAAATGAAATTTGGCGAAAATAATTTTTCTAAATTTCACATACTATGATATGGATAGACTATAATGTGAATAGACTATCTTTACAAAAGTAAAAGTGATGTATGATTATCGAAATTAGTTATGTATCAATTTATTAAATTAATGCATAATAAAAGGAAATTAGGATATATCAATTAATAATAATGAGTTGATTCCTTTTAGAAGTAAACCTTAATATTTATAAAAAATCCTATAGGCTTATAGTATAAAGAGGGGTTTAAAGTCAGGGGTCTAAATTGACTTGTTCACTAGGTTTAATGGGTAACTATTTCTAAAGAAAGAGTGAAACTTATGATAAAAAATTGTAAAATGACCAACATTACTAGTCATAATATTCTACCTATTTCCCCAAAGTTTTACTCATATAAGGGAGAAAGGATCGGAATTGATAATTGACCTATGTCTATTAGGCACCATCAAAATTTCACTTCCAATAGATAATTATGGTCAGGGTTTAAAGTAAGGATAAATATAAATAGAAATACCCTAAAAAGAGAATCATAAATGCCTTCTTTTGCTTAATAGTTCCTAGACTACCTAATTTCTTCTAAAAAATAAATCTAGTAACAACAAATAATAAAAAAGTAAAATATAGTGGAAAGTTATAGGCAAGTAATGAGGATTTTAAGGAGACAGAAACTATAGTTTTTACCTAAGGCTTTGTTTGGTTGGACGTAAGGTTTTTAATGGAATATAGCAGAATGGAATGGAATATAAATTAATGTAATATTAGAAAATTTTTGTTTGGGAGGGATGGAAGGATTCATAATGTAATATAGTGAAATGTTGTTTAAATGAAGGTTTTATAATTTAATATAGTGTAAAGTTGTTTATCATTTTACATTCCATCTTAAACCCTCCAAATCGAAAGTTTTCATTTTTACTATTTAGGATGGAATGAGAATATGAAACCTTCCCTTCCATCCCATTGCATTATATTCTATTATAAACCCTCATCCCAAATGATGGAATAATATTACATTCCATTCCATTCCATTATTAAACCCCCATCCAAACATAGCCTAAGAGATGCATGATCATGTATGGTGATGTTGGCTTCCTTAACTAATACCTTAATGTTTCATTTTTGAAGTTTTTGTCTTACCTCCCTTTAAGGTAGTCTTCAATAGCATATTTGTTCTCCTAATAGAGCTCCCTTTGCTAGGAGCTCTCTTGATTTTTCTCCCACCTTCCTCCCTCGGTATATTATTCTTTAGTTGATCCTTAATTGTTCTTAATGTCTTCTTTTTTGTGTTCTCCCTCCTTTCTCTTCCCTAGTTATCTATTATTTTCCTTTTCTTCTAGCTCAAGAAACCTTTCCATTAAATTATTGTCTTTTAATTCCCACTATTTTTTCCTTCCTTTAGCTTTTCTAGTTCTCTTCCTTCTTTCCTTTTTTAGCTAAATGTCATTAACTTTACCTCTTCTCACGGAGGACTTTCCTTCTTTGTATAATATTCCTAAAACCCTTTCAGAGTCATTTCTAGTTTCTAAGGTCTCTATCACTTCACATGCTAATACCTTAACCTACATTTTAAGCCCCTATAGTTCTATATATCAGGCCAAAAAAGACCTTAAGTCTATTGTGAATCCAATGCTTGAAGGTAATACTAAGAAGTCTTAGAAACAAGTTCTCAGATATCTTTCACCATCCTTCAACCTTTACTATTGTCCTCCTAGCTCTTCTAGATTTAGTAATTTTTATTCACAAGGGAGAAGAAATAAAACTGGAAGCTAAACTACTTCTTTATTTTATAAATTAAAGGCCTTTATTCCTAGATTTGAACACTTAGGCAAATAACCATTTGAAGCACCTCAGATAACAGGAAGTGTTAATGGTGATTATGTCTTTTTGTTTAAGTTTGCTCCTCTATCTAAGCTCAAAATGTATTAGCGCCTCTTCTCCCTCAATTCTAGAAACCATGAATTAAGTTCCATGAACTAAGGCAGAATTAGATCCCTTTTTAGTTTAATTTCACAATATACATCTTGAGTATTGAACAAATAAAGGACTAAGTCACTTAACTGGGTATTTAGGTAAGACTTTGTGCATTGATGAAGTGATAACTAACTTGAACAAAGTATATGTGCTAACTATATTTGCTAAAAAACTTCTAGAAAGCAACCCTCTGTTAAGACTATATGAAGTTGATAACCTCTTTGAGGATAGTGTTAGAGTTTTTTATAATTAGAGGAAAAAATCAACTTCAATAAACTTGGAAGCCAACTAGGAAGCTTTTCCAGTGAGAGGACTATATGGAACTTATACACATTAAAGCTAAGAATGAGATAGGAAATAATAACATTAGATGTTGAACTTTCAGAGAAAAATCGTTGGATCAACTCTTCTAATATTGAAGGAGAGAAGAATCCCATCAATAAGCTTTTAGAATATGCCTCTCTAGTACCACTAAAAATGGTGTGAATCCTACTCTAGAAGTTGAAGGAATTCAGGTCCATCATATATCAAAAGGGGATATGGAGGCTATGGAACCATCCAATTAAAGGGATGTAGCTAATAAGAATTTAAAAGAAGTTTACTCGGAAACTCCTGGAAATCTGACTAGAAAATTTGCAAGTGATTTGCAATCAAAACCTAACTTTCAAAGAGTTATAAGGAGTAGCTCTAAAAGGGAAAAAAGACTAATACATCTACTCATTAAGATGAAACACACAAATGTAAGTTTCCATATCTTAATTGTTTGTGCTTTCAATTACAGCTTTCAAAGAACCTTTATGTGTAACAAAATTAGGGAAATTGACAGAAATCTACATAAGCATGGATGATCATAGGGGATTTCAATAGCATGATGCACTTATCAAAAGCTAAAGGGAATGTTAGTTTGAAGAATCATACTAGTGAACTCAAAGACCGTTCTAATCAAATCCATATAATAGACTTTAGAAAGGAGGGGTAATTTTACATATAGATAAACAAAAAAAGGGGAATTAGCTAGGGAGGAAGAAGTTGGATAGAACTATGGTTAATGAATTATGGATAGGGAGCTTTATAGGCAATAAAAACAAATTTCAATTGTCATCTAATCATACCCCAATCCTGAAAGCATTCTCAGTTAATAAAGAAGGAAATTCCTATTGCAATTTAACAACTAATTGAATGAGTTGGAAGCCTTTCATTTAGCTCTTTCTTAATGTCAATAGAAGGGGTAGTAAGTTATTTGTATGTATAAGGAAGTTGCATCTGGTTAATAATGAACTTAAAAATACTAAATAGTAAAAAATGTTTTAGCACTCTTGTAGCTACTAAAAAGGAAATGAAGAATATTAAGAAAGGTCAATATGCTTTATATGAAGCACCCATAATGAGTAATTAAGAAAAAGGAGGTAACAATTATATGTTGGGTGATATTTTAGTCTTATGCTAGCAATTATGGATTTAGGGACATAAAAAGAGAGACACCTTTTAAGGCTCAAAGAGTTTGATAAAATATAGAATAAGGATATACAAAGAAAAACCAATCCCAATGAAAAAACAAAATAAATTGATTTGGTAAATAATATAACTCCGATCCCCCCAATATTAGATAACATTTTCTTACAGAGGCAAAAGTCTAAGACATTGTGACTGTAAGATGGAAAACCCACTTTTTTTTCGTATAACTCTCCTTACAAGAAGGAATACCAACAAAATTATCTTTTTAAAAGATGAAAATGATTATGAGTTAACCTCCAAAGAAGACTTACATTAAAAAGACTATATATTCTTTTCCAAAATAGTTGGAAGAAACATTGATGCTTTATCCAGCATTAGTCTAGTGAAATCCATCATAAAGAAACAAATATCTTCCTAATTAGTTGAGTCTTTAACCAAACAATTTGAAGCTAAATATGTTAATAAGGCTTTTTGTTTTCTCTTCACCCTGATAAGACACTCATACTTGATGGTCTTAATGCCTATTTCTCAAATCATGGCCTTTAACCAAAAAAATGTGTTGATTGATGCACTCCTTGAATTTTTCAAGAATGGGAGCATCTTAAAGGAAAAAAACTAGACACACAATTGTCCTATCCCCAAGGTATGATCCCCAAAATATTTAAAGGATTTTCTTCCTATCTCTTATTATAACATAATATATAAGATAATTGCAAAAATACTAGCTAATAGGTCAAAGCTAGTGATTGCACAAATGTAGGATAGCTCTTAAGGAGCATTCATTAAGAAAAGAATAATATGAGATGACGCAATTCTTATCCAAGAATTGTTTAAGAAATATAATAAGAAAGATTCTAACAAGAATTATGTCGTTAAGTTTACTTTCATAAATCATTTGTTTCATTGGATTATAACTTCATTCAAAATACTTTATAAGCCTTTGTCTTTCCTATAATATTCTTTAAATGGATTACTCAATATATAATTACTGTCTCCTATGGTATTATGGTTAATAAAGAGCCTACAAAATTGATTAACCCTGCCTTTTTATTCGTATAATGGAGATCCTTTTAAGATTGATAAAAGATATGACTAGTTAAGATAAAAGCTTCAAATTCCATTATAAATAAAAGTCTTTAAGAATAACTAGCTTATCATTTGTTGATGATTTGATGTTTTTCTCCAAATTATATCATAATTTAATGATTGTGTGTTTGATAAATCTGCATTTTTTTAAAGCTCTTTCAAGTCTCTCTATAAATAATAAAAGATCCATCAAATATTAGCCATTAATGCAGGTGCAACTTTTAACTGCTTAGTATATAAAATGAGCTTAATGGCACCCAAACCTCCAATTACATATTTACATATCACAATAACCTCCAGGAGATCCACTTAGACAAGGTATAAACCTCTACTAAAAAGGAGAAATTCTTAAGGTATAAGTTGGTTTAATAAGAGTTAATTTATGTCTAGTAGATACAATTGGTTATTTCAGTGTTAAACAATATGTTTGTATAGTAGTCATCTCATTTTTTGTTCTAAAAAAATATAAGCAAGGACATTGAAAAGATACTAAGGAAGTTTATCTATTTTGAAGGTGTTAGCAACAATTTCTTAATTAAAGTAAAATGGAAAGACCTCTATACGGATAAGAAAGAGGGGGGACTTCAAATTCTTAATTAAAGTAAAATGGAAGCATCTCTATGAGGACAACAAAGAAGGGGGATGGGGCACTTGGAATTCTAAATATTAGAATTACCAAATAGGTTCATATGATTAAAACATCTTAGAGGCTCTTAAATGAAAAAAAAACTCATTATTGGTGAAATGGGTTCATTCATATTATATAAAGGGTTTAAGCCTTTTAGAATTTGTAACCTAAATACGATACTTTATGGACACTGTCTCACATACTAAAGTTGAAGCAAAGATATAGCCTGAAGTTAATTTACAAGATTGGTATCGAAACTTTAACCTCCATTTGGAATGACAATTGGTCCAATTTAGGACCTTTATTTGAAGTAGAGGAACTCAGATCTTTAAAGGTTTCTATTGTAGATATTGTAACTTTGTTTGAAGCTTTAACTAAACATAGCAGTCTCAACTCCAACTAATCTACAACAAGCAACCTTATTATGTATCCCTATCCAAACTAAGAGGATCATATCAGATAAAGGAGACATCCTTTAGGGAATTTTACAAATAACACTTGTAGGAAGCTATTAATGGAATAAATCCCGAATCCCCTAGTATGAATTAGTTGGTATGATCACCCTATGGCCTTTATCATTCTCTAGATTCTTATTAAAGGGAAGTTGAAGTAAGATGAAAGTTTTCTCCAATTATCTGATATTTGTGAGTTATGCAATCAAGCTACCAAATTTGTGAAGCACCTATATTTTAATTTTCAGTATATAAGGAGAATTTGGAGTTCTATAACAAGATTATGCCTATATATATTTTCCCTTAATGAAATGGCACAATATGATATTCTAGTGTAATAAAAACTAGAGGATAAAAGATGTAGATTGTATTATGTCTAAGTTGGTTTAAAGTAACATAATCTATGGAATTTGGGTGGTCAGAAACAAAAGAATATTTTTGAAGGAATTTGTGCATTAACAAAAGTTGATCAAATACTATAGTAAACACTATTAATGGTCAATTACTTGCCCACAAGCTAAACTAAAGACGCAGTTAGGCTTTAGAACTTAAATAAAGGCTACTACTCAATAATAAAAAGTGTACTTGTTTAGAATTGCTTAAAGGTTCCTTCAGTATCACTAAAAATTGAAATACTATAGATTGGATCAAATAACTACTTGGATTTCCTAGATGTTATAACTTGCACTTTATGTTAACTATCTAGTTCTTTCAAGTTACCTTTTGTGTTGATAACGCATTGGCTAGTTGGCCTATTTGAACCTCCAGATTATCAATGGAAGATGTATAGTTCTTTATAATTTGATCAAACTTGGTTGCCATCTTCTTTCGGTTCTCATCTCAGATCATGGATATGGAATTAGCACATCCATTAGCTTATCCACTTTCAATTCCATTAAATTGAGCCTATCTTTTTGAAATCCTATTGGGCTTTGAGCTCTCATAAGATTTCCTACATTGGTGGACCAAAAAAATTTGAGTGTTCCTTTCTCCCAGGATTATAAGTATTAGAGTAGGGATTTTTACCTCCTTGACTATGTTGTGCTCCCATAAAGCTGAGTTGCACCATGTTATTATTTTCTACTAGGAAGCAATCAGTTAAGGCATAACTTTCTTGTCCACATTGTTTGCATCCATGGTAAATTACCTTGAGTAGGCTGGAAGAAGTGGCTTGTATGCTATTTAATTGTTTGCCTTGGTTCTCCACTTTAACCTCTAATGTTGTCACTGAATCCACAACAAGCACTCCCTTTTGATCCCTAAATGATGGTCAGTGTTTACTTCTTTCCGTTATTTATAGACAGTTGTTGTTTTTCCATTTCTTCTAACAAATCATGTGTCTTTTTCAACTAATTTCCTCATTAAAGAGCCATCAACTACTAAACATATGGTGCCTTACATGGCTGGATTCACTCTATTGTAGAATGTTTATTAAAGAAACTCCTTTGGCAAGTTGTGATGTGAGAAGCTCCTTTGTAACTCTTTAAATCACTCTCATTCTTTATATTGCACTATTATGTTGTAACTCAATGATTTGGAGCAAAAGGAACAAATTGGGACAAGTTTAGGGCAATTTGGAGATGTTTTGATTTGGTTATAAAAATGATGAAAATCAACATAGTCGATGGAAATGCCTATATTGATGTACACATCTGTATTGATGGTAACACGACCATATTGACTTGTTTCATGCAAAATAATTGGTAACACAATTTTAGAGAGTTACACGAACTCTATATATACTCTTGTCATGTGGACACACTTGTGTCTATAACTGTGTTTACCTTTTGAACCTTGTTCATTTTAAATTCGAGAGTTTTATGATTTTTGATCAAAACGGGCACCATACATGCCCATGTTGGTGACTGAGTACCACCTAGAACTCTAATTTTTGAATATGCAAAGCAAAATTAAGAGGAAAAGTAAAGGAGAGGCTCAAGAAACAAAATTTGAAAACTTAGGAAAAATAAAAAGCATGAAGAACAAGTAAGGAAACACATTTAGAGGATTTCCATCAATCTAAAGTGGACTTCTTAAAGATTAAAATAGATTTCATCATGTTTCTTTTAGTTCTCTATTTTTCCTTTAGTTTTGATGTCATGTCTTATATGATTAGGAATTACGCCTCTATTAGTACTTAGATTAGATGAACCTCATAATAGGCCTTGTAGTAATTTTGTTTTATTTTAGTTCGTTCATTAGTTTTATGGAGATTCAATTATGTGTTATTAATTATTCTTGAATTAATATTACTAGCATGTTGATTCATGTGTGATTTCATGCAATTAAGATGTAGAAATCCTTTAAATGAATAGATATAGCATAATTAAAAAAAGTTGCATGCAAACTTAGAGATAGGTGGTAGATATAAATCTTCTAAATTATGGTCAAACCTATTAGTCAAATTCATAAATTGATTGATAAAATTTTAAGAGTTTTAATGAGAAGTAGATTTAAATTAATCAACCTTTTGAGAAAGGCATTTGCATAAATGAGGAATTTCTATGATCTAATGAACTATAAATTAAATTGATTAATGAAATTGTGATTTCATAAGAAGTCCAAAAGTGGATTTGAATTCTAGGTACCATTTTCTTCTTTAATTGTTTCTTAGTTTAATCTCTGTTCCAGGTAGTCAATTGTAATGATTTATTTTAGCTTATTATTTTAATTATGAATTTGATTATCATAATTTTTTTAAGCTAGATAATAGAAAGATAGTAAGTATTAGTAATTCTAGTCCTTATGAAATCTACTCATACTTGTCAGTGTTAACTATAAATATACCATGCACTTGCAATTAGAACTAAAACATATCATCAAAAAACATAACATTATTTCATTTTCTTATATGAGACATACTTCTCTTCTTCTTTTTTCAATTTTTTAATTTAACATTAAATTAATTATTTTCAATATGTGTATTACACTTTTCTGAAAGTGAAAAATCTTTAATAAATGAGAATTTATGTTATTTCCTTGTCTTCATTGAATTTTTCCAAACATTCATTTTTCAAATTATTAGCAAATTGTATCTCTTGATTCCCAACAAACTTATCATGTCTACAGTGATGAATGTTAGATGTGTTTCTGCCAGTGCCAGGAAAGCAAATTCTGATTTATTTTATTATCCCTTAGGATCAATGCATTCAAATTAAACATAATTAGAAATGTAAATATATAAACCAATTATAAGTTGAAAGATTTTAATTGATAAAAAGTTAAGGACCGATGAAGAAGTCTATATTAACCTTAATAATAATCCTTCAACGAGCGTATCTGAGGAAAGTGAGAGGGGGAATCAACGCAGCTGCTCCTGCTCTGCTATGCTTCATTCCAATCATAAGGTTCATCTTTTTTTGTTTTCTTTCCTAACCTCGTGTTTGGTTTCCGATACAATGCTGTGAAGTTTGAATTTTAAATTAAGAACATTTTTAGATTTTCTAAAACCTTCTTTCCCTTTCTTCTACATCCCAATTGGTGTGATCTATCATACCCTTTCGTATGCCCTCCTATTTTTTGTGGGCTATTGGAAACTCTGAAATCTATGGTATGACTTTTTGATCCACACCTTTATGATGTATGCATGTTAGTTTGCTTTGCGTTACTCTCTGTATCTGAGTTTTCCCCCCTCTTTTTGAGGTTGATTAGTGAAGTTTGTATCTGAACTCGGGTTTTCTCTGTAATCTATCCATGATTTTTTTTTTCTAGTCAATATGGTTTTAGCAGTCTGTTGGTAGAGCATAAAAGTGGCAATCTTTCTTGTCGACTTGTGTATGTGGGGATCTGTGTCCAGGTGGTTGTGATTTTTTTTTCCTCTTCTTTGCTCTTATGGGTCGGGTTCCAAATCAGTGTTCTGGAAGCCTTTCCGTGTTGTATGTCGGTAATTTGTTTTGGAATACATTTGTACTCCTCATTTCTGGTATGCATTCCCAACATGGGTTAAGGATGTGAGAGTACCATTTATGTTCATTTTCTTCTTTTCTCTAAGAATGACGGAATTATCCATGCTGGGAATGCAGACCAGAAATCAGGAGTACAAATGTATTCCAAAACAAATTACCGACATGATGTGAGAGTACCATTTATGTTCATTTTCTTCATGTCTGTAAGAATGACAGAATTATCCATGGAGGGTGATCTAATTCTCTGTCTTTTTGATAACTTCTTGCTATTCTATGAATTGGATGTGAGTGCAAGAAAACCTTGCAAAATGCCTATTTAACCTTCACCTTACTAGCAACTATTAGAGGAATGCTACAAAATATAAGCTTGTAAAAATCTGCGTTCCTATGGAACTTGAATATCGTTATCTAGTCTAAAAGATTGATAATGTCAGTTGACTTCTAGCCTAGAAAGTTTTTCCATATTTTGAAAGACAGTGGATGCAATTCACAAAAAGATGCTGAGTAATTATTAATGGATGAGAAAAATTTGAGGGTCATTATCTATTTAGGACTGCAAGCTTTGAATTTACAGGATTTTCTGTCTTTTCCTTCTCTTAACTAATGTTGTGGTAGATTTTTGTGTAGAAACTATTTGACGGTTATGCTTGCAGCCATGTTTAGCATTGTGATTCATTTGTATATGACTCTATACTAACTTACCTACTAGTTTAGCGTTATGGAGAAAGTGATGAACATAAGCTTCCAGCTGGTTCCTTCCCCATGTTCTATGCTTTGCTGCAGTGTTTGTGAGAAATAAATGGGTTTTGTTGAATTGCAGCCATCCATCTTGGATTCATCAGCATTGCTGCAAGTTGATAAAATGGAAACCAGTATAGTTCCTCGTGATGAAGGTCAAAATGGGGGATTTTCTCAAGCGCAGTCCATTATTTACAGTTCTCAGGTCCTGCAATGGAATCCAGTGCTTCTTTATGCAGTTGTCCCATCCATTATTAGTATCGATTTACCTGTCAAGATGCTAATGCTATGAAAAGATGCCTATATTCTCCATCAGTTCTTAGTCTCGAAGTGACCATCCATTTCCGATATATGGAGTGCTTCTTTTCAAGGCTTATTGTAACTGAAATAAAGAGATGCACAATTTAAGTGTGTTTTAAAATTTTTTTCTCAGAACTTGATAGCAGATAGCTTTATATATGAAGTCTTAAAAAAGCCCAACTGTGCAGAAACTTCAAGATGATCTACAAATGTTGGGAATGAAAATAAAGCAGCATGAGGAGAATATAAAAGCGCTGAAAATCCAGAAAATCAAATTAGAAGAATCCATTCTTGATATGCAAGGTATTCGTAATTTATAGATGCTTTGTTATGTAAACTGTTTCTTAAATGTTGAAATGAATTAACTTAAATCTATACAATTATACTTTTTCGATGTTCACTCTACTAATGGCTGATGAATATTTTATCAGTTATTCTCGGGAAGTATCATTCTTCAGCCCCTCCAAATACTGGGAACAATAATGATTCTTCTAATCGGAGTGAGGAAACAACCAAGCAGATTCTACAGTTTGAAAATTCTGCTGCAGGTATTTTGTGCCAGCTCACTGTGCGACATGGAAAACAGGCTTCCCATCTTACATTAGTCAAGGATGTTGTTGGGATTGTTGCCACACTTGCCAATGTAGAAGATGACAACCTTAGTAGGTTAGTTGCAATATTTGGAATACAAATTACCAATTTTTCCAAATACTGGATTTCCAGTATTTTATAACATCAGTATAGATGCTGATGATGCAAATCTTCATTTAAAATTGCCATTTATACCTTTTACATTGGCTTAGAAGCTGCTAGCATCACTCTAAATCATATGAAAATTCATTCTCTAGTTGCCCTCATTATATTTTAGTTGTTTAACCACACAAGGTATTTGAAATGCTGCTGCATTCCTTTTTGGTGGCCCACATTAACAAGGAGCAATGTGATTTTTAATTACAACAATTTGACCCATGTTTGATCTTCTTTTCCTTTTGATGGACGTATTGCAGGCTTCTTTCAGAGTTTTTAGGATTTGACACTATGTTGGCAATTGTCTGTAAGACTTTTGAAGGTGTTAAAGCTCTTGAAACTTATGGAAAAGAAGGGTGCATCAATAAAGGCTCTGGTCTTCATGGTCTTGGTGCTTCTATTGGGAGGGCTTTGGATGGTCGATTTCTTGTCATTTGTCTTGAAAATTTAAGGTATGAATCTCAGATGATCCATTTTACCAACTGGAATTGTTGTTCGTTTAACTAACCGAATCCTCGCCTTTTTTGTAGACCTTACTGTGGTGAATTTGTAGCTGATGACCCACAAAGAAGACTCGACCTTATAAAGCCAAAATTGCCCAACGGGGAGTGTCCACGTGGATTTGTTGGCTTTGCTGTAAATATGATCAAAATTGAACATACCAACTTATTTTATCTCACTCGTGATGGATATGGCTTGAGAGAGACCCTATTTTATAACCTTTTTTGGCGCCTTCAAGTTTATAAAACAAGGGAAGACTTGATACAAGCCCGTCCTTGTATAAGTGATGGAGCCATTTCGCTGGATGGAGGGATTATAAAGGCTACAGGTGTTTTTTCTCTTGGCAATCGGTAATTGGCTTTCCAATCACAAAGTCAAACAGAACTTTCATTGACTATGGTTTATTTGCTTTTTGTAAGATGCGTGTTTCATTTTGAGTTTCCATCGTTTAATTTAAATAATCCTCACCTATATATGCACGTCTTTGAAAGTAAAATAACTGTATGAAAGATGCAACTTCTCACTGTCAAAGGTGAACAGAAATTGAACTTAGTTTAGATTTAATTGTAATCATAGTAGACATCCTATTACATTATACCCATATACGCATGCTCAAAAGTTTTGATTATCTATTTATTTGTTTTTTTGGCTCACGGATCTTGTTTTCTAACAGTTTATTTTGCATGCTTACTTTCATTATTGATGCTACCTAATCACCAGAATCAACATGGACGTGAGATTCCCAAAAGCTTTTATATCTTCAGGTCTTCTAAATGCTTACATTGAAACGGAGGAAAAGCTCAAGAAGATGAGCTGGGATAAAGAAAAACTACTGGAGGACATAAACAGAGAACAATCACTACTGAATGTTACAAAGTCCAATTTTGAGGGAAAGAAGGAAGAGTTTCTTAAGTTCATGGCCCAAAGCTCACCATATGCAGCTCAGGTAATGCATTGCAACTTATTTTTGTATACTAACTAATAATAATGATATTTCTACATGTCATTTCTCTGCAATATTCGTCTTTCGTCTATAATACTTGTCCCTATTTTCAAGTTAGTTGTCATTGCAATGAGCACATCTATACTTATTTTACACCTTTGTTCTTGTGGATCGACCATGCACGAGGTGTGGTCTTCATTAGCTATGGATGGACTTCAAGAAGAAATTATAAAAATAGTAACTTACAAACAATTAGATTAATGACTACTTTCTTTAACGATGTAATTTCTCAAGAAAGAATTTGAAAATGATATTGGGCATCGATCGCAGTTTGTTCAGGCTTGAGTTATTTGGAAGTCTAGAATTTGTTAGGTTGTGACTACCTAGAAGACTTAGCAGATTCATATTTGGTGGTTTTAAATCCACTAAAATATCATTGCAGCATCAGAATCAGTTATCTCAAAGTAGATTCAACCCAAGCTTTCTGAAGTGTATTAGTCCAGAGGTATTCTATTAACTTGATCTCATTATTTTATCATGTCTTTGGGTATTCTATTACCAGATTTTCCAATTTCTTTTTGCAGCGGGGTAGGGAATGATCTTTAGCAAGGTATGCACTTTAGATGCTGATTACTTTGTAGCATGTTGTTAATGTGAATGCTTTTAACTTTTTTAACACTATAATTATGGTTCTCCCCCGTTCTTCTGGTTGAAAAAGGAAAGCAGTGGTTGATTTGGTTTGGTTGCAACATCAACTTGTAATTATTTTATTTCTTTAATCTAAAAAGAACGGCATATTCTTAGTGGATTTATTATTTGCGTATGAAACAAGGGATAATCAGATTGTGCAGTTGGTGCCTGATGGATAATCGAACTCTCATCCGTTCACTAGAGGAAAGTTTTATCGTTTAACCTTACAGCCTTGTAGTCGCAATGCAATAGACATTATTGCGAAGTGTATGTGACACAAGAACTATTTGCTTAGAACGAAGAATCCAAAGAAAGAGCACGTGCCACGAAATGGGGGGTGCTCGAAAGTAAAGAAGCGAATTACATAGCTAACGATATGCCCAAAATTGGAACCTCCAAGTCCCGTTTCAAAGCATTATTCATCGGGAACTTGTGTTAACAGTTTTTATGCTTAGGAAGACCAATTCCGGATGTTAAAATTGCTGGTTTCTCTTTCCATTTTTTCCACTAAAATTGCTCGCCTTTTAAAAATAGTGGAACATTAATAGTACTCTGAATATAAATATGCTAAATGTTGTGAACGTAAAGGTGATGTTAATAATAATAGACCATCATTAGACATTTTGTAAAAATCAGTGCTACTTTGTAGCATCACGTCGTTGATTTGAATTTGTTAATGTAAACAATTATTAATGCATGTACTACTCATTGTAGTTTGCTTTCAACTGCATTATATCTTAAAGTCCAGCCCGAGTGGGCTAGTTGTCATCATTTAATTTCAGTTTAGGCTATACAGGTAGTGTCTTTCAAGTGTTGAGCTTCAGATTATGTATATCATTCTGACTTTATCTGATGATACTAGAATTCCTCTTTCTAAATAGCATATACACATTATCTAACCATGGTTTCGAATAATTTCTTTTGAAGTAAAACGAAATTGAATTAATACTTAAACAAAGAGGGGATTTAAAAGCAAAAACCCAACATACGAAAACAAGCATCTGGAGAACTTTTCATCTAAAAGCAACACGCACCAAGTACTACTTATGTTGGGACCCCAGTTTGAGTGTAAGTTATATAGTGCAAAGCAGACAATTGGATAACCTTGTCATGGCTGTTTTCTAAACTATACCAGATAAACGGGCTCCAGTTTTACCTTGGAAGAAGCTTACCTTGAGGAAGTATTAGAGGAACCCAAGAGTTGGTTTCAAGTGGTAATAATTCTTTCACTGCATCTGAGGTGTGAGTTTTTAACAATAATGAGCTCCAGTAACTAGTTCTAAAGTGAGTTAGGAGTGCATAAGGATCCATTTTCTTGTCCTTGAAAGCTGGATTATTTCTTTCCCTCCAAATATTATAGATATAGCAGTTCAGGCACAACTTAAATATTTTTAGATCATGCTTATTTTGTGCTTTTATGCTTGAAGCCCAACTAATCACTTGATCTCACTGGCCTGAATCAGTCCGTAAGTTACACCATTGGAGGATGTGTGTCTATACATGGGGCATAAGAAGAATAAGCGATTAGTGCTTTCTAGGAAAGTTTTGCAAAGAAAGAATATGCCATTATGGTTGGAACTCCACTAGAACCTATCAAGTGTCATAAGTCTCTTAATAGTCATCTACAAAATGAAGGAACCTTAGGTAGGTGATGACAACTTTCTCTAAGGTATGATTTCATGAGGAAGTTTGAAAATGGATGCACAAAAGGAATTGATGAACTTAACAAATATATGCCTTAGCTAGCAGATTTAATAATAAATTATAGAGAATTGAATATAAGGAGTAAGTACAGGTTACTAAGCTTACAATAGTTGTTAAACTAAAAACTAGTAGTTCTCCCATTGCCAATATAAGCTAATATTTCTTTCACTAAGTAGCCTCCAAACTTCAACAATTGGCTAATTGTCCAAGATGTATCTGTTGAGCAAGTTTTATATAATAATAAAACTCTCAATATGTAAGTATACAGATCATATTTTATAGTATCAAAAGGTATCATTCCCACGAAGACTATAGACACCAAAACAATTTGAATAAGAACTTTGTCTAAGGTACTAAGAATTGATTTGAGTTAAATTAAATAACAAAAATTAAAAAAATAAATAAACAAAACAATTAAGCAGATAAATAAGTGAGTTGCCAATAAAATTAGGATTTGATCAAAGTTTAATACTTAGGAAGTATTCCATCCTTATTTTCTTTCCCTTAATCTTGCTAATTCAATTTATGTTTGATCCTAGATTTCTTAAGGTTTTGATTACTCTCTCTCAAGATCTAATCAATTAACCCTAATTGAATTCATTAATTATAGATTTGTAATCTTCGATTCATACACTACTCCTAACTTATTTAATTAGATTTGAAGCAATCGATAAGATAATTAATTTCAGAATCAAGATCTCTCTTCAATTGATCATTATTTGATAATTGTGGGTATATTAAGTTGCCAACTCTCTTTGTACACCTTAACACTAATTACTTTGACTTACTCTCTTGATTTATTATTAAGTATATACATGACAGATATCACAAACATCCTAAGATATATTGAAATCAACAATAACTAAGGTTCACAAAATAATTCCTAAGTTGGACTTAGAAATCCATAAACATGTTATAAATAATAGAAATCTAATTACACATCAATGATTATGAAGAAAATAAAGGGAAAAGAGTAAAAAATGTTTGAAGCCTTTATCTAGAATGCTGGAATTTCTTGAAGCTCTTCTTTGATCTCTCCAATTTGATCCACTTTGATGCAATGGTTGAAGCCTCCTTTTGGTGTTTTTCATGTTCTTATATAGTGCATTAAGGTTCTAGGGTTGTGTTTGATTCCAAAAATAGCCTTGAACCCTAAAAACTAGAAAAAATTCATGCCTGAAAAAACCTTTCGCACGATCGTGACTTGGAAACACAATTATGCCTCACTTGGTTCGACCTCTTTATTACGATCGTGCTCCCTTGTCACGATTGTGACAGAAAGCCATTTAGCCCATGCATGCCTATCATGATTGTGCTCCTTTGTCACGATTGTGAAAGAAAGCCATGTAGCCTATGGACGCTTGTCATGATCATGCTCTTTGTGCATGATCATGACACCCTTCATGCTTCCAACAACTTCTTAATTCTCTAATTTATTGATTTCCAACACACATAGACACATCAAACACCTCATGAAACATAAAATTAAGATTGAATTTATGCTCTAAATCATATAAACACTTATAATCAAACACTAACAATAACACAATTCTAAGCCTTACACATGATAATCATCTAAGAAACACTTAAAAATACACTAAAACACCTAGAATAACATAGTGTAATCTATTCTCATCAACATCCCCACTTGAACTTTTGCTTGTTCTCAAGAAAAAACAAAAACGTAAACACAAAAATACATAATCACACATTTATGCAACATGTAATAATCATACAATGGAATCAAATCTTATGGAGTCAATTTAATTGCAAACATCAATCATTCAAAATATGCCAACATACTAACTTATTCCTTTCATGTCTAAGTACTTTGAATTGAATATACATATCAATCAAAATACTAACACCCTATTCAACATCTATCACACTTGTAAACATACATTTATGATTAGTGATCAATTAAAAAGGAAACTATCACTAAGTATCATTTTATGAAAATTTCTTGCTATTTTTAAAATGTCAATAGGTTTATTTATTGTAACACCACATTTTAGATTTTCTTTAATGTTAACCTAATCTTTTGATGTGAAGGAAACACCTTGTTACGAATGTCCCACTGTTATTCAACTAGGTCATTTTTTTTAGCTTGGTTGGAGGGTCATTCTAGTATTTTGACATGAAGATAAATATTTTGTCATTAATGCCCCTAGTTACTTAGCTATATCATGCTCTCAATTGGCTACCAGCTTTATTTGTAAGCCAATTTTTTTCAAAAAGGATAAGAGAAATAGGAATTTATTTAACACACTTTTTTTCTTTTCTTTAATTTTTTTATCTTACCTCATTTCTTTTTAGTCAATCATTCTCTTGAAAGTTCACTAATAATGCTAACCAATTCAATTGACCTATAATTATAAATGTATACAATAAATTTCCTAAAGTGAAAGAATATGTGTCATATCCTAATTGATATGCATATTCATCCCAAAGATACTTAAAACACAAAATTTAAAAGTTACTATGCCTTTATAAGTTAAATGACCATGTTTAAAGCTAAAATAATTCCATTACACTCTTTGCATTGAAACATTCACACAAAGCACACATTATGCATCAAAATGTTCACACAATGTCAACCTAATAAAAAAATAACAAAATATGATAGGTAAATGCAAAATTCACACACATATGACATGCTAATGCATAAACGTCTCTACACTTAAACAACACATTGTCCTCAATGTGAGAAGCCAAACAACACACGTAAAAATAAAAAGAAATAACAATGACAAAAAGTTTAGAGCAAGAATAACTTATGAAGATTGAGGTGGTGATGGTATGGGTGCAGGAATCGGAACACCTTGAGCAATGAAGTACTTCAAAATCTTCTTTGTGCCATGTTGGTATTTACATTGATGGTGCACAAGTTCCTTCATTTACGTCTCTATGATGTTCATGTGCTCTATAATGAGCTTATTATTTTCGGACACTAAATTAAAGACTTTCTCCCAACACTCCTCTTCATTGCCCTTAGTTTCTTCACTTGATGAGACCTCAGTTTGGTGTTGTTCTAATGCAAAACTAGAGCTAGCCTGTCTAGTCTTGTATTTCACATGAGTTTTGGAACCAATATCTCAGAGTTCCATGGCATGGACCTTCAAGATATCAGCTCACCTTAAATGATTATGGTTAAAAAACTCATAAAAAACAATAGTTAGTCCCTTAACAAATACAACATGATAAGAGCAAGTGCGGTAACAAGATAACCTATGCCAAGATAACTACTTTTCTTATTATGAGTAGTAACTATTGTGTGAAAAATATAGGTTGAAGTACAAACTTTGACCTCATAGTCAATGCACCAAAGTATGAATAAGTCTTTAAAAGAACATTTGTTACTTTCAGTATGAGACATAAATTTATGCAGTAATAGATGCTCATAACTAAGAATAACATTATTATAGGCATTTCTCACAACAAAGTCATCCAACCCCATTAATCGCTTCCAATATTGCTTAGCACGAAAATTATCATATTTTTCAATAATATTATTTAGAGGAGATCCACCAATTTCCTCTATAATATCATAATCTAAATTATAAGGGTTGCACCTCATTCGAAACAAAAAATTATTTAATTTTTACGGCTCAAAAGTTAGAGTAGCATAAAATTCAAGGGTTAAGTCCGTATACCCAATATAATTAAAATTAATAAAATTTTACCATTGAATTTTTGCGCTTAAAGTCTTAATCTTGTCTTTCTAACAGTGCATCGTAATGCTAGTCAAAATAAATTAGACTACTACTGTAGTAATGATGAGTCTAGGTCGATCCCACAGAGAGCGTGTGTAAAGATGTTGAAATGAAATTAATGGGTG
>JAOQML010000006.1:17483802-17495190 GCA_027568935.1 Erythroxylum urbanii | reverse complement strand
CTGCCCAAGTCCATTAATAGCGGTACTGCATTACCCTGTTCATGATCTTAGGATTCTGAGGCTTGTTTAATTTGTCAATTCTCTTGTTAAAAATTGATTAATAATATTTGATTTGCATATATTTTAATTTTAGCTACAATGATAAATAAATTGTATTATATTATAATTATTACACATAAGAGTATAATTACAAAAAAATAAAGACAGAATGATAAAAACAAAAATGTTTTTTATTTTTAGTTTTTTATTACAAATCTCAACCAAACAAATTTTTGTTTTCAATTTTTATATTACAAATCTCAACCAAACAGGTTTTCGTTTTTTTAAGGAAAAAAACAGAAACTAAAAATAACAACAGAAAAACAAAAGTGGAACCAAACAGCCCCTAAGTTTTTCACTGAGTTGTAGTAATACTACCCAGTCACCCAATCATTTTATTTTCAGTTTGAAGACTCATTTTAAATTTTAAAAAAATAGTTAAATTAACTCAATGAAAAAACAAGGACAACCCAGATTCTTATTACATGATTCTTCAAACTATTTGAAATCAACCCAGAGATTAAGCAAATCAAATACGCAAAACATCTCATAAGATCAGATACAAGTATGTAATGAATTCCAACAACTTGCCTGAGTCAATGTAGTCGCATCTGCAATAACGAAGGGGACATTAACAAATCGGGCCAAAGTTTTGGCTATTAATGTCTTCCCTGTCCTTGAAATAAAATTGAGAGCAGTGAACAAAGGAGACCAATAATCAACAGCATCTACAATAACTAGGCCAGAACAAGTTCAGCTCGATTTATTTGTCTACTAATTAATTCATTGTGTACAAGTTCATTGAAATAAAGATAAACTAGCATAAATGTATTTTCATAAAATAGAAAAATGCATAACTCTTGGTATACAGGATGCAGTCATGATACGATGCTAACTGTCATGGATAAAAATAATGGCAGTCTTGGAATTCCTTTGTCAAACCGTTAGCAAGTGGGCAAATGTTGTATGGAGGAACAAGGGATTGGTGAATACAATGGTAAACGAAGATGAACTCTTTGTATTCAAATTCAACACCGAAGAGAATGCACAAAAAGTGTTGCAAGCAAGGTCATGGCACATAATGAGGCATTCTATTCTGATTAAGAAGTGGCAGCCTAGAGTTATCTTGGACAGAAGCAGGCTTAATTCGGTACCTTTATGGGTGAACATTCACAAGGTTCCCTTGGAGTATTAGTCTGTAGAAGGTATGAGTTATATTGCTAGCAAGATTGGAAAACCTTTAGGATTAGATGAGAATACTGCCTTAATGAAGAGGATGGGGTTTGCTAGAGTTTGTATAGATGTTAATATATCAATGAAGCTTCCGAATATCCTAAGAATCATGAAGCTAGATGAGAAAGGAGATCTTGTAGAGGATTCAACAAGAGTAACATATATGTGAAAATCGAAGATGTAAGAAGAGAAGCAGGTTAGGAAAAGAAAAGAGAAGCAAAAGGGGCAGCAGATGACTGAGGCATGTCCAAGCCAAGAGAAGGGCATCCTAGCAGAAGGAGACACATCAATTGAAGTTCAGGTTCTCCAGAATTTGACCCAGGAGGAGAATCAAGTGATCAGACATAGGCAATAGGGCAAGAATCAGGAGGAGTACAATATGGCTAGGATTGGAGCACAAACAGTGGGGGCTAATCAAGGATTAAGAAATGGGAAACAAGTGATGAATTTGGCAAGGACTATTCCGATAGTACATGGACCACTGACAATTGAGGATAAGGAAATAGGACAGGGAGAAGGGACAATCGGCACTCCAGTGATGGAAAAGGAGGAAGCTTCTGGTACCAAGAGTGACCGGACATCTATATCCCTAGGTTTGAATAGGAAATATAAAAGAAGAAAGGTAGGTAAAAAGAAAAAATGATTAACGTAACAGTATAGAATGTAAGAGGCCTTAATAGCCTAAATAAACAACTCGCGGTTAAGGAGTTAATCAAGAACAGCAAGTTAGATTTTGTTGGTTTATTAGAAACCAAAATAAAGAGGGAGCAATTGGAGAAGAGTTTATGGTTCCCAGACAAATGATGGAGGGTAATGAGTAATCATGATCACCATTTCAATGGGACCGTGATAATAGGCTTCAATCTCATAAAGTGGATGCAGGAAGTATATTGAAAATGATCAGTTGATCCATTGTGGTGTCTCACTGGGACTATGATTGCAATTACAGTGTTGTATGCGGCCAATCATAAGTTCTAGAGACTACATGCTTGGAATGAGTTGGAGAAAACTAGCAATATCATGAGTCTATCATGAACGGTTTTTGGAGACTATAATTGTACTCTCAAGTCAAAAGAATCAAGGGGTGGGAGAAGTTGGAAATAAGCAGACTGTCGAGAACTTCAAGAGATGGTGGAGAGGACAGGTTTGGCAGATCTGAAATGGTATGGTGACTCTTATACCTGAAACAATAAGCAATACGGGGAATGGTTTTTGAGGAGAAAATTAGACAGATGTATGGTTAATGGAAAGTGGTTGGAGACATACTCAGTGCTTTTTTTGATGATCCAAGTGTATCAGATCACAATCCAATAGTAGTGAAATTGGAAACAAGTGACAGGAAGAGGAAGGCCCATTTAAGATATTCAATCACTTGATGGACAATCCTGAATTTAGAAACATACTTAGATCGGAAATGCAATGGGCAATTCCAAGTTCAAAGGGGCACCAGCTCAACATGAAGCTGAAAGCCTTGCAAAATAGACTGAAACTATTCAGCAGAAAAACTTTTCAGCCAGATTTAAAAGTTAAAGTTGATGCTTTGGAGGAGCTAACGAAATGTCAGAAAAGAATATTGGACAGACCAGAAGATTTGCAACTAAGAAAACAAGAATCGTCAATGGTGGAAAAGTATAATCAACTGCTGACTAGTACCAATACTCTATTAAGATAGAAATCTAGAATGCTTTGGATGAAGGAGGGTGAGAGATGTACTAGGTATTCTATGAGTTCAATTTCAGCTAGGTGAAACAAGAATTCGATCAGAATGCTAGAAGATGAAACAAGGTAGATCCATGAGGACATAGAAGGTAAAAAGAGGGTTGCCTTAGAGTATTTACTAGGCAGTATGGGACTGCACTGCCAACAAGAGCTATACCCGCAGAGGTTCTAGCAGGGCTTAAAAAGCTTGATGAAGAAGACAAGGTGGAGTTGGTTAGAGAAATAACAAGGGAAGAAATCAAGAATGCTATTTTTTCAATGAACCTTGACAAAGCCCCAAGACCAAATGGATGCAATGGAATATTCTTTCAAAAACATTGGGATATTGTAGGAGAAAAAGTGGTAGCAGCAATGGGAGAGTTCCATAAGAGAGAAACAATCCTCAAGGAATGGAATAAATTTTTATCTGCCTTGTCCCAAAACAAAGCAATGCTAGGAAGCTGGAACAATTCAGGAAAATAGCCTATTGTAACTTTCTATACAAAACCATCATTAAGATTCTAGCAAACAAACTGAAAGCAAGCCTGGGAAAGTTAATCAGCCCAGAATAGAATGAATGATCAATGGCAACAAATATCCTACTTTGTCAGGAATTGTTAGAGGGGTATAACTCTCAGAGGAGAATGAGGAATTGCACCAGAAAGATGGACCTTGCAAAGGCCTATGACTCAATCAACTAGAACTTTCTATTTAATATATTGGAAGCAATAGGTTATCCTCCCCTGTTTAGAAAATGGATAGAGGAATGTGTAACCATTGCTTCTATGGCAATCTTGGTTGATGGGGAACCTACAAACTTGATCAAAGCAAGGAGGGGCTTAAGGCAAGGGGACCCACTATCCCCTTACCTGTTTGTATTTTGCATGGAGGTTTTGTCAACTCTTCTCGCTAATAACCCACGGAGGGTCCCAAAATTCCAATTTGATGGCAGATGTAAGGTATGAAGCTCACACGCCTAGCTTTTGTAGATGACCCGCTTTGCAGAGCTGAGAAAAACTCAATAGATCTAATCTTGCAAGTAATGAAGGAGTTCCAAGAGATCTCAGGCCTAAGATGCAACCCACTGAGGAGTTGTTTGTACTTATCTTGCAACTCAAGTAGAGAGGCAGCTTCTACAGCTATCGAGATGGGATTAACACAAAGGAGTCTAGCCTTTAAATACTTAGGGGTACCAATCTCTCAAAGAAGAATCAGTGCCATAGATTACAAACCTTTGTTAGACTTAATTCACGGAAGAATCAACCAATGAAACAATCAATTCCTTAGCTAATGGAGGCAGGCTACAACTAATTCAGACAATATTGAGTAATCTTACTACTTAATGGATCAACCATTTATCCATCCCAAAAAATATCCTCAAGCAAATAGACAAAAAACTTAGGGAATTCTTGTGGAATGGCTCAAACCAAAGAAGAAGCAAAGCGAAGATTAGTTAGAACAAAATTTGCAGACCTAAGCCGCAGGGGGGTCTGGGACTTCATTATGCAAGGATGATTCACAAGGTGAGTAGGGGACGGAATTTGTGGTGGTTATGCTACAAAAAGAAGGATTTATGGGTGAAATGGATACACAATATATTCATAAAGCACAAGAGTATTTGGATCTTAAAGCCAAGGCAGGACATGCCAGGAACTCTAAAGGAAATTCTAGAGACCAAACAATGGATGCAAAATTCGATGCTCCATAGAATTGGGAATGGAGAAAGCACGTCTTTTTTGGTATGATAATTGGCACTATAAAGGTACCTTATATCAGGTGGAAGAGGTACAACCCTTGAAATTATTTGTAAATTCATAAACTAAAGTAAGCATGTTAATCAGTAATAATAAATGGATATGGCCCTTACATAATAGTAGAAGTGCCACATTCATAATGGAAGAGTTGCCTAGATGCCAGGAAGGAGAGCAAGATGAAATTCAATGGCTAGCAGACAACTCAAGGAAGTTCAGCACAAAAGCTTGCAAAACACTTTTACAGACTACACAGAACACAAGGCAGGAGTAGACAGCCTTAGTATGGGATACAGACATCAATCCAGTTCATTCATTCATCTTATGGATGGGAATCAATGGAGGGTTGCTTACAAGGGATAAGATCAAGTTCTCCATCAATACATTGAACTATGAGTTATGTAATACTGAACTGGAAAGTTTGGAACATTTGATGATTAGATGCAGGTATATCAAACAAGTATAGAGCCAAATGTAGCTTATTCTCAACATGGACAAACCAATGGACTCTTGAAGTGAAATTATTGCTTGGTTGGGGAAACTTAGAGTGCATAATGCAACTGATCTCAAAGCAATTAAGTTAAGCCGAGCAGCTTTAGTGTACTACATTTGGAAAGAGCGTAACTGCAGAGTTTTCAAACAAGAAAGTAGAAGTGTTGAGATGGTATTTTAGGACATTTTTCTACACTGCAGATTGGTCATGTTAGCAAGAGGAATAGCAGCAAATCTGACAAGTAGTATGAAGAGAAGATGGGGATTGGAGTAATACTGGTTTATGTGGTCTCATCAGTATCCCTTAGATTTCAAGATATAGACAATTACTAGGAACCATAACTCTATGTAATCTAGATCTTTTGGATTCTTCTAGAATTTTTGCACTCTAGACTGTATATATATTTATTTAATGAAATCTGTTAATTTTTGAAAAAAAAGTGACTTTGACTAGGAATGTTGAAATTTCAGATTCGGTATAGGTAGGATTTTACGATTAATTGGTAGAAATTTAGGTTTAGAATTCCAAAGTTTAATATGGCTGAAATTTAAGTTTAAGATGGGTGGAATTTATGATAGGTTTACTAGAATTTAGTAAGGAACACAAATAATGAAGAGTAGGCAATTAAGAATCACTCTTAGAAAAAAAAAATCACAACACCTAGTTGAAAACTCAAGTTTGTAAGAAAAATTTCAAATTTCTTGTCAACGAAGGACAAAATATACACATTTATAGAGATGTTTTTAGAAACTTTATTCTAACAGGAAAGGATTTCTAACAAATTTAAATCTTATTCTAATAAGAATTCTATAAGTCTTAAATAATTAGGATAGCATATCTAAAATAAAACATGTTTAACTTACTACTACTTCCTATCTAATAAGAAATCCTAACACAATCTAAATTTCAGCTCTATCCTTTTAATCTCAACTCAATTCTCAATTCTCATCCCACCAAATTAAAGCTTGTAGTTGACTAATCTTTCCTCTTTTATTTCTTTTATAGACTTTAAATTCTTTTGCATCAATTCTCCTTGGCTTGTCTGAAGTCATCCTCGATGTAAAATGTGATAAATACTGATCATATAAGTTTGGATTCAACTTCTAAAATCCAAGTATTGTCAAAAATCGATCTTCCTTTCTACTTGTCAAGAAATTGTCCATCTCCTCCATCTCTTGTGGCTACAATTTATTCGTCTAGAACAACCTCTATCTCCTCTTTTAGATGGAGAATGGTTGGAATTCTCACAGCCACAGGAGATTGCATATCATCATATCCATGATAAATAGTTAAGTCTGCAACATTAAAAATAAGACTATTTCCTATGTCACTTGGTAATTCTAAAACATAAGCATTAGTACTTATCTTCTTAATGATCTTACAAGATCCAGCATTACATGAATAAAATTTCTTATATATTTTTGTTTGAAAAATGCTCTGGACGAATCCTAAACATCACCATATCCCTTCATTGAATTCCACCAAATGATGATGTTGATGAGCATGTTCTTTATACGACAAGTTTCTGGTTATTATCTTTCACCGTACGTCATCAAAGATGTCCTTCATGTGTTGTGTAAAACCTTCAGCTTCAATACTAGCCTGTGTTGTTTATGGTAAAGGCACCAGGTCAATAAGCTTCTTTGGTTGAACTCCCTAGACTATCTCAAAAGGACTTACTAGTTGACCTATTTATAGAACCATTGTATGCAAATTCTATCATAGGAAGAATTAGGTCTCAATTTTTCACATTGTCTCTAACCAAACAACTTAACAAGTCCCCCAAGCTTCAATTCAGCACCTCCGTTTGTCCATCGGTTATAGGATGAAAAGAATTTGAAAATTAAAGCTTAGTGTTCAACATTTTCCATAAAGTTCTCCAAAAATTATTTATAAACTTCACGTCACAACCAAAGACAATAATTAAAGGTAATTCATAGAGACATACAACCTCTTTGATGAATAGTTTAATAGTGTGGACAACATCGTAAGTCTTGACCAATATATTTGCAAATGGTTTCATAATGAAACCAAATGGCTTCTCTACAACATAGGCATCAAGAACATACGTATTGCTGCTGCTTGTAGTCAAATGCACTAACTTGCCATCATTGTCAAATTTGGACTTTGCAAATGCACTCATAGCTTCTACTTATTCATATGCTTTGATAAATTCTCATCTTCATTCAAATCTATTTCTCCTTCATCACCCACTACAATATAATCTTCATCAATAACACCAAGGATATCATCAAGTTTTGAATTAACAAGCTTCATAACCCAGAGTAATTGTTGGTTGATCTTTTTAACTCTATGTTCAATTATTTTAGCTTGTTGTCATATTCTTTCGGCCTATTTCCTTGTTGTTTTAATCTGTTGTTCTTGTATTTTGATATGTTGCCCACTGGTTTCAACCTATTGTTTTGGTTTAAACTTTTGTTTAAGCATTTCAGCTTGTTGTTTTAAGTTTTTAAACTTGTTGTTTAGTTTTTCAGCTTTTGGGTTTGCCAAAGAATCCACTTGGTTCTACTTTTCATCTTTAATGCTTTGATCATCTGCCATTATCTATATGTAAGCTTAAAGATTCTAATTTATCAGTTGACAGGGAGTTGCCAACAGTCTCACCACCTAGAACAAATACTTTCTTTGAGTAATGCCTATTAAATTAAGGAATCCAAATTGCTAAATAATATTTTAGCAAAGATTTTCCCTTGTTCTATGTGTTGTTGATCAATATCAATCCCTTCATCTTGCTTATTACCACGTTCTCCATGTTTAGCATCAAGTATAGGTTGTTGGTTTGCATAATTTTTTCTAGTGGGTGTTTTGAATTGTAGAGAACGTATGTCAAGGCTATTTATCCTCTCCAAAATTTGTCGAACATGCTTTCTTATGGGAGTTGTTACAAGAAAGTTGGTCTTTGGAACACCTTGTGAACGAGGATTATTGATGCCCAATTTCTTTGCAATATTCAAAAGTATTTCATCTTGCTCTAGGTTGCTGAATATTCTTCTATACACCCTTCCATTACATGTCACCATTGTGAATCAAAGCTCTAATACCAAATTAATGTTGGACAAATAGAAGTATAACTAGCAGCTAAAAATCACAAAATTAGGAAATTTGGTTGATATTAGGCTGTTACAATATCAAGTTTTAGGTCTGAATTTCAACTAAGAATGCTGAAATTTCAGATTTGGTATAGTTGGGTTTTAGCATATGTTCGCTAAAAATTTAGGCGTCAAATTTTAGGGTTTAATATGGATGAAATTTAAATTTAAGATGGGTGAAATTTATGTTGGATTTCTTGGTATTTAGTGAGGAACACAAACAAAGAAGAGTAGGAAATTAGGAATCAGTCCTGAGGTCTAAGAATTACTCTTACAAGAAATCATCACACCGTCTGATTGAAAACTCAAGTCTGTGAGAAAAATTTCAGATTGCTTATCAATAAAGGGCTGAATATATACATATTTATAGAGAAGTTTTTAGAACCCTCATTCTAGTACGAAATGGTTCCTAATAGATTTAAATCCTATTCTAATAAAAATTCTATAAACCCTAAACAATTAGGATAACATGTTTAAAATAGAATAACAAATTTTAACTCACCAATACTTCCTATCTAATAAGGAAACCTAGCAATCTAAATTTCAACCCCTATTTTTGATGTCAACCCAATTCTCAATCCTAATCTCACTAAATTAAAGCTTGTGGTCGACTAATCTTTTCTTTTTTATTTCTTTTACAGACTTTAAGTTCTTTTGCATCAAGAGGTTTAGCTTATTGAACAGTCATGTTAAGGTCAACAACAAATTACCTGAACCTGTCGGCCCCATTAGAAGAATATTGCTTTTCTCAAGTTCAACTTCACCATCTTCCCAAGCATTTGTTGTGTTGTTATTAGAATCGACAATAGACCTAGCTTCCCAATTTACAACGAGTATGAAAAAGATTAGGATCTTTGAAATAGAAATGATAAAATAGTATTGCAACTGAATATGCAAATAGAATTCATTGAATTATGATCTTATGATTACGTAGTACTTTTCTGCACTTCATATCTAATCAAAGAAATATAAAAAGAAGGGCCAGATTGGCTGCCAACTACTTAATATGGAAGAAAATGAAAAGTCAAAGGCTGACCCACTGGATAAATGTTGACCCATTTAGACAATTGTGACAAGAGGGAAAAGAACAGAAGAAGAAAGGACCAGATATAATAACAGGACTGATGGTAAAAAAGATCTGATGTTTCCATATATACTAAAATCATCAACAGACAAATTGTTTGCTACAAGATTGATGGTTGTTGCAACTGTGTAATGTAATACTTAGCTATTAATTACATAAGATCCCCTATTACAATAACAATCATCTACGATTTTGGATAACCCCATGTGAAGATCCAAGGCAAAAGCACAAAATCATTGTTTAGGAAAAATGACGCATAGACCGCCTTAAAGACCAGGTCATTCAATCGAGAAGCAAAATCAGTTATAGGATCTGTGTAAACCATGAAGACAAACATATAGTCAGTGTATGGATTGGATACATGTCTGATCTTGGTTTATTTCCCCTTTTAAGTCATCCACACTGCCACGAACTCAAGAACAGACCAATGAAAGTAAGCAGCTCCCGCAAACCATAACTCACCGTTTTTCAATGGAATCTTGGTAGATCCTCTTGTAGTGATTGTAGACTGCTACAGACAGCACCTACGCCAAGACAAGTCAGATGAAAACAGAAAATAACTCGGAAAAAGAGTACAACAATATGTAATACAGATATTGATACCAGTATTTAAACAAAGAAGAAATAAAGGGTTAACAATAAAGGGATGCGGTAAGTGGGTATGGATTTTGCAAGACAAACACGACAGACTACCAATGATTGCAAAGGTATCAATTTCAAGTTTCAGCACAGTCCTATTTTCTTCTGCAATTTCAGAAAATGTCTTAACAAGAAACAAAGCCTATTCTTCTGATAACCAACAAGCATTAATTTCCCAAAAGAAGTAGAAGTATTAGCAAAATCTATTGCCGCTTTAGTCTTCTCGGGAGTCCAGTTCACTAAGAAAATTTCTAGAGAACAAAACATATGAAGAAGAATTTAAAAAAAAGAAAAGAAAAGAAACGAGATTCTTGTAATGTTAACGGCCAGCACACAAGATCTTCCTTTTTCAACTGATTGGCTTTGAGCTCCCATATAGGGAGGCCAAGTTTTAATCATGGAACGCATGTAGCACTATTTAATGAGCAACTTTAGTTGCATTTGACACTTGCAAAAATGCATAAGCAACCACTCCGATTACACAACAACAGCAAATATCAAAAAGAAAGAGGAAAAAATAAAAACCTTCTTAGCCCTCTCTTGCCCAATCACAAACTTGTCCAATCCCCTACAAATATCCTTTGGTGTTGGGAACTTATTCCCCAAATTGGAACCACCCCAACATCCATCATCCTTGTTAGAGCCACCTCTACCTCCGCCACGTATCACATTCAACCCACTCTCGTTGACCCGAATCGTAGCAATCCCATCTCCGGGAGGTTGCCACACCTCCGGCGGATCCCCATAGCCCGACCCACCACTATTTGCACTTAATTTCGCGTTAAAGTCGTCAACTAAACGACCTCTCCGTTTCCAGTTCTCCGAAAACTGAATACCTCTATAGACAAAGTAATATCTGAACTGAGACACCGTGAACGCAGCCGCTTGTTTCGAGATATTCGATCTGAGTACAGCAGCCATGAAAGTCGCGGGTAAAATGATGAAGAGCGAAGTAATCTGAAACTGAGAAACTGGGATATCTATCAGGTGAAAAGATACGTAGATTGGTTGGTTACTTAAAAAAAAGGGGAACAGGGGACAACAATAACAATGTTCTGTGATGCAGTTGCTTTGTTTAGTTTCATGTATGGACGTAGAATTAGAAATGGTGGAGAAAAATATGTAATGAGGAGTAAAGAGAGAGTAATCGAGTAGATTAGGAATCTCCAAAGCTCAATCCAAAACTGTCCTAAAAATATCGACTTCTGTTAAAGAGCACAAAGTATTTCGAGGATTCTAAGAGATTTCACCTAAAGTTTAGGCCTTGTTTCTATTTATTTTTTATTTAAATTTAATAAAAAATTTTCATGTTTAAATTTTTAGTTTTTGTTTTTAATTTAA
>JAOQML010000006.1:17466518-17477443 GCA_027568935.1 Erythroxylum urbanii | reverse complement strand
TGTAACCACCTATATATTCAGTTCTAACTTCCCTTTTACATTCACTTTCATTTTAAACTTTATCTCTCTAGACTTCAGGCTTACAAACACTCACACATCTCTCTAAAAAAAATTTCAACCCCTAAATTCTTTTAAATTCTACCCAATTATGTCACGCATTAAACAATCAGCTTGACGGGAGCCATATGGATGACAGCAAGTTACGAGATGTGGACAAAGAAACATCACATCATAATTTGGCGCTCCTTTCCGACTCTACATAGAGGAGAAAGGTACTCGTTTCTAATCCCTTAGTGCTAGATAAATTGAAGTTCCCAAGTACTTTGATTTTGACGCACTCGATAGGTTAGAGTTGCGTGAGCGAGTAGAAAACCTAGCTGAGAGGATCCAGTGGGCCCAATTCATACGATTCCAATTTCCTATCTATTAGGAGCTCATATTGGAATTTTTCACTTCTTTGAATTATGACCCTAAGAATCCTAAAGAATTGTGGTTTAGGTTGGGAGGACAAGCTTATGAATTAAATGCAGAAATCATGTGCGAGATGTGTGGATTCCTCGAATCCTCCATCATTGATCATCATGAAGATATTTGTCCTTCTCAATACTGAACTGAGCTTACTGGAATTGAGTAATTTCATGCCAAGAATGCTCATAACATCATCATAAGGTCCCACGAACACTTGCTGCTGCACAAATTTATATGCCAGCTAGTTTTTGACAAAACTGAAACCAACAAGTATTCCACAAAGGAACCTTTTATGTTGTGGTGCATGTAACATAGTATTCTAATTTGTGCATTCACACATGTGTTGAGTGCCATTGTTGTGACTCCATGCAAGAGGAGCATCAATCTATGAATAGGGTATATAGTGTCTGCCACTGTAGAATATTTTGGCGTGGAACAGAGGGGATTAACCATTCATCTCTCGGAATTCCTAAACCATCATCACTTATAGCAGTCTAAAATCCTTAAGTCCTATAACATGGAACTTAGAGATATCAACCAGAAGACATATGTCTGAATTAGGGCAAGTCAGGTGAGTTCGAGCTCAGCACCACCTCACTAAGAAGAAGAGTCTAGTGAAGAATCCGAGGAAGAGGAAGAAGAGCAAGGCTGGAAGGAAGTTTTGGATGCGATCTCCAAAACCAAGAAGACACTTGCGAAGAACACCAGAATGATGAAGGAGATGGCCTAGATACAAAGACATTAGAGCCAAGATATCCGTCATATCCACAGATATTTCGAGGCTTAGGGCGTTCAATTGCTGCCTTCAACACCATCACCACCTCAATCTCCATAGGATTTGTGTCTAACCCATTTATTTTTCTTTTTCAAATTATCCTTCAGTTCTATTTTTTATTTTTAATTTAATTTAATTTTCTGTCTACTTTAATTTCTTTCTTTTCTTTTCTTTTATGTGCTATTTATTCCCTTCACACATTGAGGACAATGTATTGTTCAAGTGTGGGGAGGGTTATGTGATTTTCTTTTGAATGTGATTTTCCATATTGTATAGTAGTTATTAAGTTACATTTTGTGAATTGTTTGAATGTGTCAATGGCTTAGATGGAGCAAAATTTATTTAATTTTGAACATAGTTTATTAGGTTGTAAATAATTATTAGCTTGCAAAATTAGTGAATTAGGAGTCTTTGGATAAATATGCAACTTAATTAGGATTTAGTGTAAATTTAGCACCCTATAGGTTATCACATTCATTCATAATTTGAGGCCTTTCAACTCAAGTAGCTCAACTAATATTTTTCATGGAAATAAGTAGTTTAAACAACAAGGTAGGCTAATAATAAATAAATAAATTAAATTAAATTAAAAATACTTTTTGTTAAATCAATCACTATTCCGCTAGCCTTTGGGTTATGAATAGAGCGAGTAGCTAGTTGAAAACGTGATATAGTTGAGTAACCGGATCGACACGCATCACAAATGTGTGCCTTCACATCAAAAAGCTATAATGATGTTTCAACCAAGCTGTTTAATAAAAATATGACTTAGTTAAGTAACCAGATCAACATTTATTATCAATGTTTGCCTTCGCGCAAAAAGACTAAGTCTATGTTTAAGAATAAAAATTAAAAAATGTGTGTTTCCTTAATAAACCTACCAGACTTGTAATAAGATTGACTTTTCATGAAAATATACTTAGGAACAGTTACAGAGTCTGAAGGACCAACGAATTATTAATTTGTGCGTATAATTGAGAAGGGTAAATAAATTAACACTTGGATCTCGATTAATTTGTATACTTAGTTTGAAGTCCTTAGACATAGATTTTGCATGTTAATGATTAGATATAACTTGTATGATTGTGCTTAAGATTAAATTTGTTTCATGAATTAAAGCCATTGCCTCATTATTGCATTGTGTGTGTGTTTGTTGTTTTGTTTGCTTGAGGACAAGCAAACGTTTAACTATGAAGATGTTGATAGTTGTGATTTACATTATGTTCTAGGGTTCAATTTGTTCAGTATTTAATGTTAATTTGAGTTTTTAGTGTGTATTTATGTTTTTTTTATAAAAGAAAAATGTATTAACTCAATAATGTCAAAATGAATGAATCAAACATCGATCAAAGACCAAAAACTGCAGTAACTGAACAGGTGGAACAGTATACGAAATAAAACCAATGTGATTTAAGCCACACTTGGCCAAATAATCAGCACATCGATTGGCGTCTCTGAATGTATGTTGGATCTTCAAGGCCTGAAAACCATCACGTATCCGCCAACAATCACATACAACCTCCCAAGCAGTAGGTGGTGGAGGCGCGCCAACAAGCAACTCAAAAGCCTCAAAGGAATTAGTTTCCACATGCAAAAATCTATAGCCCCTTTGTAGTGCCAGAGTCATCCCATACATGACAGCATTTTAATTATGTTAGTTTATGTGTTTAAGTGTTTTTATAGGTTAGTATGAGTTTTTGAGCTTAAATGTTATATTTTTTAGGTACCTTGATGCTTGGTTAGTATTTCAGGGTAAACGGTGAAGAATAGAGAAGTTTTAAAGAGTTTCGGGCCAAAAACATGGCGCACGATCGTGGCACACAGAAAGAGGCGAGCTGACAAAACCTAGGCCACGATCGTTCACTTTGGGCCACGATCGTGATGGAGAGGGTTAGCCGCTAGCCACGATTGCAGTAAGTAGGGCCATGATCATGGCCTGCGTCGGGCTGACATAAAAATTCAAGTTTCGCAAGACTTTTCAGACCGTTTCGATCCCGAATCAACCTTAGGGCTTCCAAAGTATAAATATAACATTAAGGGATAGAAGAAGCAGCTTTTGAAGAGCCTTGATCAGCCACCAAAAATGAAACCCTAAAAGAGAACCTTCAGAGATAGAGAAAGAGACGAAGGAAGAGAGAAGAGGAGGACGATGCAGACATGACGTGCTTCCCAGATTAAAAAGCTTTCCGAAGTCGCAACCTCCAGTCATCCTGTCGAGTTTTGTTCCTATGTATTTCAGTTTTATTCAATTATAGAATTGGGATATATAGTTGATTATAGACTTGGATTGTGGTTGATTTTCTACACTCACCTTTAGATTATTATTGTTGATTTAATGAAATATGATTGTTTATGTGTTTATTGAATTAATTGTTTTATTTTGCACTTCATATCTCAATAATAAACTAAGAGGGTATATCGAGAGAAAATGATTAATTTGGGCTAATGAGAGTTAGGTAAATTAATAGATTCAAAATTAAATCAAGTTGGTATATCTTATGTAGAGAGATTACAGTTAGGTTTCCAATTGTTTAATGGAGAACTTAAGAACTAATTAGGTTTTGAATAGGTTGGTAATTGAGCGATTACAACTTCCCATAATCTGATTAGGGTTTATGCCTTAGGGTTCAATTATAACTTAAGAGAGAGTAATTGACCCATCTAAACCCGTTAATTTAAGAAATCGTAATAGGTTAGGTTGACATTAAGGATAGATAATTTTCCCTTTATCTCTTTCGGTAAACTCACTAGGTGGAATTTGAGGGTGTGCGATCATTGTTCAACAAATCTATAAATTTCCATTAATTATTATTTAAAATTGTTAATCGTCATCGTGATTGTTTTTAATTAAGCTTTAATTGTCAATTATTGTTTTGTTAGTTGATTTGGTTATTTGATTTAGTTAGTCCTCGTGTTAAAATTTATTATTTGTTAAATATTTGTTTGATAGTCTTTGACCTTAGATTTTAGGACTATATTAACCTCCTCGTAGGAACGATACCTTAGGTACTACGTGAATGACCAGTGCGCTTGTATAAATATCGAGATTATAAATATTAAAACTTTTTCATAACGTAACACCCAGATCAAACTCCTCTATCCATCTATCATGGGCTTTTCTCCTCTCTATTTGGTCTGTCATAGACCTATTATGAGAGGCTTAGGAACGGAAGAATTAAGGATTTTGGGAAATTAGGGATAGTGAAATTAATTTTAGATTGCAGTTGCTTTTCTTTAGTTGGTTATATTGCGTTTTATGTACTCAAATTAAGCCAGATATTAGGGAATTTGATTAATAATCTTAGGGTTAAAAAGATTAGTTAATTTGATTAATGTATACATATTTTTGGACCCTATGTCAAACAAATTATATGGCATTAGGTTCCTATAGAAAAATCAAAATTTTCATATAAGAAATATTTGATGTATTTGTGTTAACTTAAAGGTCTTTTTGAATTTTTATCAAACGTTTAGGTTGTTTATAAATGTTTAGAAACATTAGGGTTCTAATAAAATTTTATACAAAACCTTTGAATCATTTTTCGCCCGTTTACCACTATGGGTGACTTTGTCCTGTCTAAAATAATGTTGCGAATACAATCAATTTAAGTTTTAGTATATTGGTTAATATCAAATAATATTTTATATAATTTTTAAAAATGATAAAATAATTTCTTAATACATTTTATTTTATAATTTTTTATTTCAAGTCATATCTCAAAAATTCATAACATAAATTTAGTATAATAATTAAAAACTTTTCACATGTTGTTTATATAGATAAAAATTATTCATATTTTTTATCTAATAATAATAATTAATAAAACAAAAGATCATTTAAGTTTTATATAACTATAAAATTAAGAATAAAATAAAGTAGTTAAAATTTTACAATTGATTACAACAAAACCATATAATAATAGTGTTATAAGTTCATAACAATAAGAGTTCGTAGTCTTAAACAAAATAAAGTAAAAGTGAAACATGAAACAAAAATATTTACAGTTATATGTTTCATATTGTTACTGCATTATATAATTAATTGTTTTCATTAAATACAAGTGAAACTAAAAGTTAAGATAAAAATAAAAATCCTAAAATTTCATTTATGGTATATCTACTTAAATTATATTGCCCCAAGTTTCATTTGGTATAGAATCCTTATCATTAATGGAAGTCAAATAATCTCCATAATTCATGTTAAATGCACCAAATAATATGTCAATAATTTCATATATAATATTATCTTCTAATTCACTATCATCTATGAAATTTGATTTCTTTGGAACTCAAGTCACTAAGAGATCAATTTCAGTATCTTCTTTAACTCCGTAATTGTTTTCTTTGGAAGCATTAAATGAGATCACCAGTGAGTGTGAAAGTTTGAAAGAACACTCTTTATCAACTAAATTCTTCCATAACATGAAAGATGTCTATTCTACTAAGTTAAAAATTCCCTTTTTGTTAGCTCAATGATTAAGGAACATTTTATAAGCTTAGGTTTCTTAGGAAAGATTGGCAAACCAAGGTAAGAGAAAGTTAATGTTAGATCCTGTATACTTTAAATTTGTTAAAGTGTAGAAGCATCTTTAACACCTATAGAGAGCAATATTTTACTCTTTTCAAAATTAATTTTTAATCTAAACATACTAGAGAACATGTTGAGTGAGTCCATAATAAGTCTTACAGATTGAGGATTGTTCCAAAAGACAAATAAGAGGTCATCTACTTATACTAAAGAGAATAATTCTTTGCATTTGTGATGATACCTAAAGCCCTCATCGTTGGTAATGTTATTAGAAGTTATTCTTTGTAATACTTCCACTTTATATCTCTTACTCCTTTTAGTATTCGAGTAGGTTATCCATTGATTTGAGCACCAAAGGAAGTAGTTGTGATAAAAGCTTTGATCCAGGTTATGAAGAGTGATAGATGCATATTTGACCATATTAATATAACCATATTTGATGTATATTGCTTGATATTTTATCAACGAAAAAATGACATAAAATGAAGATTTGAAGCAAATAAGGGATACACAACCGTGTTTATGATCGTGTACGTCTCACAGCTCGTGTTGAATTCTGAATTCTTGAGATTTTGGGATATAAATGGTCTCTTATACACTAGTGTATTAGACTATGTATCTCCAAGAAACCCTAAAAATTACTATAAAAAACGTGAGCGGAGGCAAAATGAAGGAGTATACTTTTAGACGTGATTTATGATATGGAGAACATTCAAGAGGAACGATATTGATCTAAGGACATGGAAAATGCAAAGAAATCATCAATAAATCCAATAGAATATAACATCAAACTTTGTACTTATATGAACATTAGATAGAAGAGAAAGGGACATTTAAAATTATGAACTCTTTGAATTCTATTCGTTTTTCTTCCTATTTATGTTTGATTTCATTTTCTATCATGTGCAACTAAACATCTTTAGTGTCTAGGTGTAATGAAACCAAGTTTGTGCTACAATATGTTTTGATTCTTTTATTTAATGTAAATAGTTTGATTGATTTATTGTCATTCAATTATGTTTTATATATATGTTCTAACAAATTTAGAATATTAGTACATAATCTGATTTCATAATATAAAGATTGAGAAATCTTGTGCATGAGTAGATCTACCATAATTGAAAGGAGTTGATTGCAAATATAGAGATACGTTGACATAAATCCTCTAGATTAGGGTCAAACCTAATAATGGAATTTATAAATCAGTAAAGCAATATTAGAATCTTTAAGTCGAATAATTTTAGTTAATCACCCTAGAGATTAGTTGCTAATAGTATCAAGCGAGTTATTAGCATATGATAGGAATTTTCATGATTTAATAGTCAATAAAACAATTGAACAATAAAAGGTTAACTATCTAATGGTTTAAGGGATTCATTAACTAGGCACTAATTCTTGATATTGATTATTTTCTAAGCGATTTCTTTATTCTTTACTCATTATTATCTCTTACTTTATTTTAATTGTTTAAGTATTATTTTTTAATTAAAAATCAAAATCCAATCAATAGGCCAGATAATAGAAGAAAAGTAATTACTAATAATCATTGTCTTCATGAGATTTAGCTCGTACTTATCTGTTCTAGTTACAGCTACGCCGTGCACTTGTGATTAATTCAAATATTGATATTAGAAAGGTATCAATCAAGTTTTTGGCGTCATTTTTATTGACCTATTTTGTAAGTTTGGTCAATTATCTAATAACCATAAATACACAACGTAGTTGTAGCTAGTACTGATAAGTACAGGTCGATCCCATAAAGAATATGAATACTAGTACTTACCCTTCCCCTGTTATCTAGCCAAATGATTGATTTTAGATTTTAATTAAAAGAAAATAAAACTAAAACTAATAAAATAAAATAGGAAACAATAATGAACATAGAGATAGTGGAATTCACTTAGCCACTTAGAAACCTATGGTTATCAGAAGTTGGTATCTAGGCTCGAATCCCCTTAAAACCTTAACAAATTGATCTTTTATCATGTAATTGTTTGTTGATTAATTAGATCATGGAGACTCTTATGGTATGCTAATAGTTGAACTTAAGTCTATTAACAACTGATCCTAAGGCCTCTAACCAAATTACTCAAGTTAAATCTTATAGGATTACATTATTGATTTACAAGTCCCTTTATTAGTTTTAACCCTAATCTAGAGGATTTATGTCATCCTATCTCTTGGGTTGCAATAAACTCCTTCTAATTAAGGTAGATCTATTTAACTTAGGATTTTGTCAATCTCTATGTATGAAATCATATTATCAATAAAAGACGTAATCAGATTATAATAATCAATTGAACCAATTGCATTAATAAAGGAATCAAATCATATCAAAGTATTAACATAAGGTTCATCTAACCTAAATACTAAATGAATGTTTAGTTACAAATGATCGAATACGAAATCAAACATACATAAACATAAATTCAAATTGAAAACAATGGGTTCATAGTTCTGAGTCTCCCTGATTTTCTTTTATCAAATGTTCTTGTGATGTAGAGGCTTGATCTTGTGTTTTGATGGATCTTTTGATGATGTCTTTGTGTTTTTTGCTTCTCTAGACTAAATAATCCCTTCTGGATGTTCTCCATATCGAGAATTGCAACCCAAAGTCTCCTCCATTCTTCTACCCTTAAATTTTCATTTTTATATTGAATTATAGGTTTTTGGGTTATGCACATCTCTGTGTTGGATACTAAATTGTTAGGCTTTGAGTACATTAAATATTTATATTCTTTTGATCTTGATTTTGGTAATGTGTTTAAAGCTTATGAATATACTGCCTTTGGCAAATTTTATATGCATGAAGGTTTTTTATTTCATGAAAATAGATTGTTTGTGTCTATTTGTTCTCTAAGGGAGTTATTGGTTTGTGAGTCTCATTGAGATGGCCTAATGGGACATTTTGGTATTCGAAAAACTTTAGATATACTTTTTGAGCATTTCAAAGCCACATATTAAACGTGATGTAGAAAGAATTTGTGAGAAATGTATAATTTATAAACAGGCCAAATTTAGAGTTTTGCTTTATGGATTATATAATCCTTTGCCAGTACCTAGTGCACCATAGGTAGATATTTCCATTGATTTTGTCTTAGGTTTACCTAGTCCAAAAGAGATAATGATTCAGTTTTTGTTGTTGTGGATGATTTTTCTAAGATGGATCATTTCATTTTTTGCTATAAAACAGATGATGCTAGTCACATTATAGACTTTTTTTTGAGATAATACAGTTTTATGGAGTGCCAAAGAGCGTTGTTTCTGATCAAAATGCCAAGTTCTTAAGCTACTTTTGGATGACATTGTGTGTAACATATCACTCCAATAGAGCATATTTCCGAGTATATCAGAGGATATTCGAGGCTATACTTTACTGAAATGATATGTTAGAAAACAATTCAAAAAGATTTTTCCACCTTACACATAATATCATATAGTACGAAGGCATTTTAGTCAACAAATTGCCAAAGTTCGACCTTACTTTCAAAAATACCTTATATATTTAACCTGTGTAAACTACATAAAGGAAAGCTCAACTTTCTTTTAAATTGTCTCAACAATATATATATATACTTGGCATTATATTTAATACCCAAAACATACACCAAGTAGCAACCGGTGGTATATCACAATTTGCATAATATTCAAAAGACATAAAGAAAGTCTTATATCAACAAGATAAGATGACAATGTTATTCTTGATGCAAAATAAATAGAGACATCTGCAGGTACAACTAATCCTAACCACTAAGTCATGTCTAAATGTAGAAGTTATACTCCAACTAGACTAACTAGATCTCTTCTGGACCTAAAAACAAAATTTCAATTTTGATGAGTTTGCGAACTCAGTGAGTAAACCATCATCGATGCACTCACGTAAGTCATATCATAGAGGATAGTTCCAGTAATATATTATTACACAACAACAATCATATCATATAGAACAGTTCTAATCACCACATCACATTATCAATGATATCTAGATGTATTGCAATATTTTGATTCAATTAGAACATATTATACATGTGAAAACGTGAATGTAAATGTACACGTGCTTTTTTTCCTTCTTTTTTTTATTGTGATCAAATATGTGAATTCAAGCCTTGGGTTTCAAACAATTTTTTGCTGACCAGCTTAACAAGCATTATAGCCTTGATCATATTACGAGCTTTAAGACCTGATTTCAAATTATGAGCATTGAGCCCTAATTTCACATTACTAGCCTTAGGCCCTGAGTACGAGCATTGAGCCCTAAATGTTTGCGTGATGGTCATTTTGATCACAACTCCCATTAACTCATCAGGAATGTGAAATGCATTGATATGAATCATCTGACACATCATTTGCTTCCTTCAGTATAACTGATTTTCCAGAATTCACATTCAACTTGAATCAAATAAGCATTTTAGGGATAATCACATAATCAGCAATTGACATTCAATTTGAAAACACTTCCATATACAGTCCCGAGTATCAAACTCCTTAGAAAAATAATGTCTAGAATTATAACAATTGTATAAGTAACAGTTCAATAACTGAAATTTAACCAAAAGCAAATCAATCAGAGTGAGAAACATCTAAGTTAACTCACATAACACTCCAACGAGCTATTGCCTTGATTTCTCGATAATATTTGGGTATTGACAATCACTATAAGAGCCTATTAGACCTGCATATGAACATTGGTTACCAATAACGAATAGCGAGAATATGTATGCAATCCTTACATGCAACGCTTATATCCTTTTCTTCCTAATGTTCCTTTATAAACAAGCTGTCTTCTTTTAATCATAACTCTCTCTACAAAAATCCAAATAGCATGATTCTTATCCCCTATGAAACTATACTCCATTAGTATTAATATATCTAAAAATAACACAAACAACATCTCCCTTTAGAATACAATCCCCATACAAATTCTATCCTATTTTCTGGTAAGAAATAGGCTATAAACCAATGCTCAAATAACAATAAATCATTATCAAGACATCTTATAGCCAAGCCGTTTCACAAAAGCATTAATAAGACATCAATAATCATTTTTTATGTTTTATACTTTAACTAATTTAGGTTCTAGATGTAACATCCCGGTCCCACCTAACGGGTCGGATCAGGGAAACGGGTCTATGAGAAGACCAATGAGAGAAGTAA